>CAUYRH010106902.1:0-12953 GCA_963574655.1 Perodicticus potto
TGTGATGAAAAATCAAAGGCTTAAAGTATCTCAAGAATGGAAGAAAAAGTATCCAATGTACTCAGCCCTACTATGAAGCTAATTTAAAGGTCTCATATGAAGGCTATAACCCAACTATAGCACAAGAATATGGGAAGGGAGTGGAGGGGGGAAGTTGGGGTGGAGGGAGGTTAATGGGTGGGGCCATACCTATGGTGCATCTTAGAAGGGTACAGGCATAGCTTACTAAATGCAGAATACAAATGTCTTCATACAATAACTAAGAAAATGCCGTGATGGGTATGTTAAACAGTTTGATGAAAACATTTCAGATTGTATATGAAACCGGCACATCGTACCCTTTGATTGCACTAATGTACACAGCTATGATTTAATAAAAAAAAAAAAAAGAAAGAAATACCAGAGAAACAAAAAGCAAGGCAAAAAAGTCAGAATTCAAATATACAATCTAAAATGTATAATGACTTCCAATAGCAGGTGGAGAGCAAGAAAGAAGAATCCATTTGACCCCGACTCCAGAACATCCTCCTCTGAGTGGCACAGGTGTTGGGATGTTGACACCATACAGAAGAAAGGCACACTTGGCCATGACAATGTTTCTTCTCTACAGAAGGTCCCTGCTCCCGAGGGGCAGCTCAACACCCCTCCATCTCTCTCCCTGGAAATCCTGGTAATGACTCTTTCTGTTGTCACTTCTGGCCTAGGGGTTACCAACCCATGGGGTCAATCCCATACCTTGCTGGTTTCCTTAAACCTGCTCACGCTTTGGTAAATTTCTCCATTAAACTCTCTTCAATCACTCCTTTGGAAAGTATCTGTTAGTATGCTGATAACAAGAGAAAGAGAAAGTGATAACATGAGGTGAGATACGCAACAGTGATCTCCTCTTCCTTCAGTGGTGGCCAGTATGATTCCTGTGTGTGTGTGGTAGGCACAAATGACTCCTAAACACAAACACACTACCTTGGTCGTAAGTGGATAAACAGAAATCAATTCTCATAGCCACTATTAATACGTTTAGAACCTCAGTCCCAGTTACCAAGAAGCTCCTCTCTCAGGTTTTGGTGAAAACAGAGCGGGCTACATCTGTTCCTACTCACTCCCAGCAGGAGCCCTGGGCAGGCAGGGCACAGCCTCCACCTCCACATGCAGTGGCCCTGACTTTCTCTGACCTGAAGGGAAAAACCAGTTGTGTTAAATTTCCTAAGAAATTAACCAGTCTTGAGCTTTATAGGCTGATGAAATAAAATGTTGAACTTTCAACACCATGTCAAATCACAGCTCAACCTTCCAAATCAAGCTTGTCTTCTCATGCTGGGTTTTGAAAAGGGACTTGTAAGCTGTTTCTGTGAGATACCAGCACATCTCAACAAAAGCCCAAATCCAGGCTTGAGGCTCATTGGGTGATGACTGAGTTTCCCATTTTTCACAGAGCACAGTCTTCCCTTCCCCATTTCACATCCCGCTTCCACTTTGCATCCTTTGGCATCATTGCCAAGGCCCTTCTGTGTGTCTGTTTTGTGATTGCCTGGGGGTAGCCATGCTGCACATGGTTGCCCAGCAGTAGCCATGCTGCACATGTCAGTTTCTCTTCACCTTGATTCCAAGTACTTGTTTAAATCATGGCTCAATTATGAAGTAGGTGACGTGGATTTCCAATCTCCTCCTCCTGTGTCCTTTCCCCTTTCCTTGGTGACCCTCCCCCATATCAAGGCTCCAAGATTTTTTTTGTTTAGAGGGAAACACATTTCTCCAAAAGAACATTTTCTTCCATCATTTATATTTGATCTGACGGTCCATTCTAATAAGGACAAATCCTTCATTAAATACCTAAGATCTGCTTTAATATGGACTTCGATATGGTTGCCATGCCATTTTATGCTTTCCATCCAGACCCAGTTGCGTGTGCCAGACTCCGCTACTTACTGTAGCACCGTTACCTTTCTCAACATAGTGCAATTAAATTAAAGGGCCCATTTTTATCTAGCACTACCCTGGTGGTGTGGCCCACTCTCTGGCCCTTAATCCTATTTTTCCATGTTGTGAAACCACAATAATAGCTAAAAGTTTTGAGCTCTTACAACGTTTACAAATTTCTATAAGCACTTCACATTTATTAATTTATTAATTACTTATAACAGCTACACGTAGATTCTATTATCCTAATTATACAGGTGATGAATTGAGCCACATGGAGGCAACATATTTGTTTAAGATCAGTAAGTGCTGGTGGGTTTTAACCCCATTCCATCTGGCTTCAGAGCCCATATATACTGACAACTCCACAAATGCCACATAGCCTCTGAGACAAGTTCCAGTGCCACCCTCTCTAGCCTTCTTTTGCCTTTTGAGGCAGGACAAAGCTCTTCTACCCCCTCTACCCTCACAAATCTGTACATGCCTTTATGGGAATTCTAATGTCATTGTGCTGTGCTTAGTTTTTAACTAGAATGCTTCCTGTCCAGGTGGGCCTTGAGGGTAAGACCATGCTCTCTTTTGCTACCTTAGGTAGAACAGTGCTTTGGCAGGCAGTATCAATTCTACAAGTGTTGGCTGAATGAAAGCAACCTTTTCCTAGTTCCTTTCCCATCCTTCAAAATCCTTATTCAAAGTTTCTTTCTAATCAGGTTGCTATATAATTTGTACCCTTTTTCTATAAATCAATGAATCAGCATCAATGGCTGATTATAGTTCAAGTTTTGATGGGGAGTTTTAGTTCCTCTATAGGACACAATAACTACTGGTGGGAATTCTAGGGAGTGGGATATGATGTCAGGAGAGAAAGCCATGAGTAGCTGGGATGAGTCTGAGGTTTGTCCATTCCTGGGGCATAACTTAGAAAGAGAAACTGTAAATTAATGACTTAAATTTTTCTGTTTTGTAAAATGAAAGATTTGGACTAAATTAGGTAAATGCCCCCTTTCAGCTCAAAATTCTTAGTTTATAGGAAATTACAAAAGCAAACAAATATATTTGAGTGAAACTGATAAAAATAGGTGGAGTCAATGCAGGGTTTTCTATAAGATTGAATAAAATGTTAGTGGCATGTTATCTGAAACCACTTGGAAACAGATATATTTGCAAAGGTAGGTATTTGCAAGATTAAATATTTACAAGGTTATATATAAACTTAAAGTAAAAACATGGTTCTAAATATGGTTTATAGAAAAAATGAAGAACTTGATTTCTTAATAAACATTGAATACTATACCTCCTTTTTGGAAAAGCCTTCTGAGGATCAGGAAAGTTTTGAAGTACAAAGCCATTTTTATTATTATCACTAGGAACTTTTCATGTTAATGGAAACTAGTAGGCAAGGCATATTATATAAACAACACAAGTGTAAGTTAGAATTTGTAGAAGTTGTTAATTGGCAATGTAAGGCCATTTCTACACATCTTCTCAGTGACTTATATGGAAATATTCTTGAAAAAGCCTAAATAGATGAACAGTTATATTCAGTGCTATGTGATTCATGTTTTAGGAAGATCTGAAAAAACATGGGGTGGGAGAAAAATGAGAGACCTTCTTCATAATGCTACAAAGTGTTTATTTCCTTTCTTCTTTTGGAACACAGGGTTTTGTCTATTTGTTTTTTAAGACAAGTGTTATTCCAAATAATAATGATGATAATAATAATAATAATAATATTAATTGCTCTTTACTGAGCATTTTCTAAGTACCAGGCATTGTGACAAACATTTTATAAAAATTACCTAATTTACTGTTTGTCTCAATGCTTTGAGACAAGAATAGAGAGATTAGATACTTTGTCCTGAATTATGCACCTGGCAAATGGGAGTGGGATTGGAAGCTAGAACCATCCAATTCAGATGCTCCACACTGGCGTCTCCACAGCTGTACATGGATCATTCAATACAGTGAGGAGCCAGTTCAGAAGAACTTGAATAGAAACTTGAATTAGTGATGTAAAAAAGAAAGCATGTCATGAAAATCACTTAATGTTGGCTAATTGTGTAACAGAACATCTGTGGAACTAGATAAGAAAAATGTCAAGTTTTGCAAATAGTACCTAATAAGAAAACTGAAAACACATTATGCATGATTTTATTTGAGTTGAAAGTATAAAAAGTGCACACAAGATTCAGCAGTGACTTTGGTCTATGTTGTATTCCCTTCCTGATTAATTACTTCCCTAAGGAAAATATTAACAAAGTTCCCTGTAGCTTCTCCAGTAGATTCTTGAGATTCTGTACAGGAACTTTGGAGATTAACTAATTGGCTGTTTGGTCTATTTAATTCTTATTCTCTCTGCGAGTCATAACTCTCATGTTTGTAAACCTAACCTTGCTGAGCCTCCACCAAAGAAAGGTTGGCCTCAGAAAAAGCATGTCTTACAGTGGCCTTTATTTTATAAACTCTATACTGTTGTTTTGTTTCACTTTCTCTTTCTCCAAAGTTTCTCTTTTTATACAGTTCCTTAAACTTACTTCTCAATTCTTCATTTCTGCTTTTTCTCAAATCTTTGTTCACTTTCTCAAAAATAAAGCTTAAGTAATTCTCAAAGGGTTCTTCCCGGATCCTGTGCCTGTAATTCGACTTTAGAGTCAGCAATCTCTTATGTAACTTCCCATATCCTGACTCCAACTTCCAAGAACAAGCTCTACTTCCTCCTTTTTCTCTTTCTGTTTCCTTTTCTTCTTATTTTTCACTTCATCAATTGCTTTTATATATGTTATCTGTCTTTTTCAACCTTTTTGTTCTATTCTTCTGGCCCTTTAATTGCTTTTGCCCATTTGATTGGCAAGAACAATAAGCCCATTTTTTTTTCAATTAGTCCATTTCTGCTTCTCTTTCACTGTATGATCCAAATTAAAGAACATATCAATGTCAAAACTGATCCTCTTTCCATCTGTTCCTTCTTTCCCCAAGGTTGGAGACTTGGCTTCTGGTAGCTTATGGTACTCTTGTTTCTTCCCATGTGATTTTTTTTTTTTTTTTTTTGGCTAGGGCTGGGTTTGAACCCGTCACCTCTGGCATATGGGGCCAGCTCCCTACTCCTTTGAGCCACAGGTGCCATCCCTTCCCATGTGATTTTAAAACAATTGGTATTAGATTGACCTGGAATTTTCCCAAACCATTATGTCTGATTTTCCTATTTCTTCTGTCCTCATCCTGATATTCTGGGAGTAGGGTGGTATCAGGGATGGAAAGCAACCACAAGTTTTTGACAAAACTCCACATGTGATTTTTCTGCTGTGATCTCCTTTCCAGCCCTACCACTGATTGAGATCCCGTATTCTAAAAGATCCCACTAACTCTAGAACAAAACATAGGCATAGGTAATTTGTTTAAGGCAGTAACTTGTTAGTTGATGAACGAGGCCATCAGTTTAACAAGCAGTGAGTGGAGCGCTTCTAGGGGCAAGATGTGAGTAGCATAAAAGAAATCAAAGGTCCTTTTCCATCTGCCTCAGGGAAATTTATTTTGGGTTGGGCCAGGATTTATTATATTATAATCAATAGTAATTCCACATACTGCAATAAAATTTACTCGATTTGAGTGAAGAACTTAAAAAATGTTATTTTGAGTTCACATGAGGCTAAGCCTTTAGCTCACACAGAATCTGCCCCAAATCTTCCAATAATTAGAAGTTCACTGAGTAATCTTTAAGGAATGCATAGAGATTTGCCTACCTGTTTCCCTTACTTGGACTTAGTACTTTGAATAAAAGTGAAAAAGAGACATCCTTCATCTCTAATGAAACTGAAGAAATCAACACCTTTACCTGATGAGACATCAACTATATACTTCAGAAGAACAAGAACGATAAGAGTTGGACTTTTTATTTGATAAAGAGATGCAACAAATAGAAGAAAAAGTACTGATTGGTCTGATAATAACACATATTATGAAATTGATGGACAGGATTTAGACAAGGTTTTGACAGTAATTCAGACACCATCTCACCTGAGAAAACATCCTGGATAAGATCATACAGGCAACCTCAAGTCTTGGGCAAAAATTACATCAGAACTTGCTAATGTTGTCAATGATAGACTGTATCATTATGAATAGGATATATGCATGGTCAAGGGTGAAAACACACAATCATAAAGAAATGGACAAGCTTATCTAAAATTCATATGGGAGTTCAAAAGACTAAGAATAGTCAAAATAATCTTGAAAAAGAAGGAAAAGGTTGAGGGATTCACACTTTCTGATTTTAAAATTTACTACAAAGCAGGAGTAATCAAGATGATGGGGTACTGGCATAACGATAGACATACCGATGAATAGAGTAGCATTGGGATTTCAGGAATAAACCGTGGGACCAACTGATGTTTTAACAACAGTATCAATATCATTCAATGAGGGAAAGAATACTATATTCTTTTCAACAAATGATGCTGGGACAACTGGATAGCCACAAGCAAAAGAATGAAATTGGATTTTTATGTAACACAATATACAAAAACTATTAATAAAATGGATTTAACAACTAAACGTGAGAGCCTCAAACTATGAAACTCTTAGATGTAAACATAGGCATAAGTCTTTTCAATTTTAAAATATTTTCTTAATTTTATTTTTAAAATTTTTTTTTTTTTTTTTTTTTTTTGAGACAGAGTCTCAAGCTGTTGTCCTGGGTAGAGTGCCTTGGCATCACAGCACACAGCAACCTCAAACTCTTGGGCTTAAGCGATTCTCTTGCCTTAGCTTCCCAAGTCGCTGGGACAGGCTCCTGCCACAATGCCTGGCTATTTTTTTTGGTTGCAGTTGTCATTGTTTTAGCTGGCCTGGCCTGGGTTCAAACCCGCCAGCCTGGGTGTATGTGGCTGGCACCCTACCCACGGAGCTATGCGCGCTGCCTATTTTTAAATTTTTTAATTAAAAGTTTTAACATTTATTATTTATTTATTTATTTGTGTTTTAGAGACTGGAGTCTCACTCTGTCCCCTATGCTGGAGTGCAGTGGCATTATCATAGCTCAATGAATCCTCAAACTCCTGGGTTTAAGTGATCCTCTGGCTCAGCCTCCAGAGTAGGTGGGACTAAAGGCACATAATGCCATGCATAACTAATTCTTTTTCATATTTTAAGAGATGGGGTTCTCACTGTGTTGGCCAGGCTGGTCGCAAACTTTGGCCTTAATCTATCCTCCTGTCTCAGCCTCCTGAATTGCTGGGTTTATATGCGTGAGCCGCTGCAGCTCTTTTTGAACTTTGACTAGGCATTTGTTTCCTACATGACACCAAAAGCACAAGTGACAAAAGAGAAAGCAGATAAATTAGACTTTGTACTTTAAAGGCCACAATCAAGAATGTGAAAGTACAAACCACAGAATAGAAGAAAATATTTGTGAATCATATATGCATAGCAGATAAGGGATTTGTATCTAGAACAAATAAAGAACTCTTACAACTCAATAATAAAAAGAAAACAACTCAAAAAAATGGGCAAAGAATCTGAGTAGATATTATTCAAAAGAAGATTTGCAAATGGCCAACAGCACAGGAAAAGGTCCTTCATTTCATTAGTCATCAGAGAAATACAAGTAGAACCCACAATGCAACACTACACTACTTAACACCAGTTAGCATGGCTATAATCAAAATGACAGATACTAACAAGTGTTGGCAAGGATGGGGAGAAATTGAAACACTCATACCCTGCTGGTGAGAATGAAAAATGGAAAACAGTCTGACAGTTGCTCAAAAGGCTAACCATAGTTACCCAGCAATTCTAATCTCAGGCATTTACCCAAGAGAAATAAAAACATATGTCCAAACAAAAACCTGTATGTCAGTGTTCATAGTGGCACTGTAAGAGTGAAAAGGACTCAGATGTTCATCAACTAATGAATGGATACATGTAATTAAAATGTGATATATCCATACAATGGAACATTGTTTGGCAATGAAAAGAAATGAAATACTGAAATGTGCTACAACATGAATATATTATGCAGAGTGAATGAAGCCGGTCACAAAAGACCACAAATTGTATGATTCCATTTATATGAAATGCTCAGAATAAGGAAAGCCATAGAGATATAGGGCTGGTAAGGGGAGGGGACAGCTGGGAAATGGGGACTGGTTGCCAATGGGTACCAGGTTTCTTTTTAGTGGTGATGCACATTTCAAAATTCATTGCGATGATGGCTGCACAGCTGTTTATATGCTAAAAAACCATTGAATCGTATACTTGGAATGGGCGAATTACATTATATGTCAATTACAACTTAATAAACCAGTTATTATGAAAAAAGAAAAAATTGCTCTTATGTTGGTGTAGAATAAGTCCCTTAAAAACTGGTTCTGAAGACATTTTTCTCCATAGACTCTTAAGCCGATACTAGTGACAGCAGGCTGATGGCAAAGTACTGGTGTGTATTAAACTAGAACGCTGGAGAAAACCTAAGGGAAAAGGTAAATTGAAGACTAAAATTGAAAGCTATCTCTCTCCAATTTCACATAAAATTTCTCTTCTCAGCGTGCTGTGTGCAGCATAAGAGCTCAGAAGAAAAGAGAATGCACGTGTTCTCTTTGGAGAGCAGAAAGGAACTTTTGCATCAGACAGACTTGTGTTCAAATCCTGTGGGGTGAAAAATAACAGTTACTCAATGAATGGTAGGGCAACGATTGAGGAAAACTTTTGAAATCTTTCTCATACATAGTCAAGGGAAAATAGGACATTTTTTTTTTTTTTGCTAGCTAATATTCTTTGATCCTTCTATTGGTAGTAGTATCCAGAAATTTTTTGGGGGGTGGGAGGTGTGTGTGAAATATC
Source organism: Perodicticus potto (assembly GCA_963574655.1). Lineage (NCBI taxonomy): Eukaryota > Metazoa > Chordata > Mammalia > Primates > Lorisidae > Perodicticus > Perodicticus potto. The sequence continues at coordinate 8,755 of CAUYRH010106902.1, forward strand.
CTTTTCCTATCCTGAGTCCCTAAACTTTTGGTAGACTTGCATTTGTTATACAATGGAATTAAAGTTAAGACCTTTGTATGAATTTTTTTTTTCAATTTCAAGTTAATGTGAAGGTATAAACAACCAGGTCAGGATATTTGAATTTGTTAGGTAGAGTCCCTCTTAACAGTTGTGTGCTGCACCTGAGAGGTGTGCCATACACTCCTCCTTTGAATGACTGAACTGGAATTCCCTCTGTTTCTGCCGTGACACTTGAATGTGACAGGGTAAATGTCTGCAGCTGCTCTCCTTCTGCCCACTGCAGGGAGGTGAGCAGAGATGCAAAAGGCCTGGGGCCTGGGGACACCTTATAATGCCCTTATTAAATCAGCATTAGCCCTGGGCTTCTAGTTATATATATAAGGTGACACATTTGCTCTTAAGCTTAAACTATAAATTGAATTTTCAATTATTTGCTCACAACTGAAACCTAAAGTAACATTTACTTGCTGCCTTATGGCTGATAACGTATGACACCAAAATTTCACAATTTAAAACTAGAAAATATTTAGCATGCTCACAAATTAGCAGTCTGTGTAGTGATAAGAGGGCGGAGCTCGTTTCTGCTCCATGAGCATTAACTGTGGTGGCTTGAGCCTGGAATGGACGGACGTTCACTCACTCATAAGTCTCCTGCCTGGGCTGGGGAGGATCACGCAGCTGGGACCTCTCTCTTTCTCTTCTCTCTTTCCATTGTCTCTCTGTGTGCTCTCTCCAGCATAGTAGCTGTACAATAGTTGGACTTTTGCATGTCAGCTGAGGGCTGCTGAGGCACTTGTCCCAAAGAGGAGAGTGGGGGGGAAGCTGTCCTTTGGACCTTGGCCTTAGAAGTCATGACTATTCACATGCACCATAGCCCCAGGCCTACCAGATTCATGAAGAGCAAATGTAGACCCCACCTCTTAATAGATGAGTGCCAACATCATATTACAAGAACAATTGGGTTGGGATATACTGGCATGGCCATTTTTTGAAAATATAATTGACCACACATTATGGGGTTTTTGTAAAAATTAAATGGGAAATTTGTCCAAAGACTATACTACAAAATATAATATGGACCTAAAGACTTGAATGGATGGAGGGACTCTAAAAAGACTGTGTGAACTGGAAATAGTTCTCTAGCCAAGCCAGGAAAATGGTAGTGAGGAAAGATTGAAGAGTGAGTGGAGAAAAAAATCACCAAATTTTATCATGTTGAGCTTTAAGGCAAAACAAAACAAAGCAAAAACCCCCCGAAACAAAGGAAACCAACAATAACCTCCCCAGAAGCTTGATAAAGGAAATGTAAATATAGTATTTATAAGTCTGTTATTGTTTCTACATGTGTTAGTATCTCTGATTAAAGTTTTCTATTTATCTTTTCAATTATGTTTGAGTAATAGGCGAAGGTGGAAATTGCCAATCTCTTCTCTTGGTTCAAAACTTCTATGACTGAAGTTTTACTCTGTTAATCCCATGACTGAAGCAGAGTGCCAAGATCAATGTTCTTAAAACGTGTCTTCAATATTTTTTTGAGAAATCAACATAATGATTTCTCATTAGTTACCAAAATAAAGTTACAAAGTGACAGACAATGTCAAAGATTCATGTAAAACATTAATCAGATTATTGCTGAAGGTTAAAATAGAATGGTAGCATGGGGAAAGCTGGGACTAACATAAAATTTACTGGTAAGGCAATTTCAGTTAATTTGATTGATTGAGTTATAGTAATAAAAAAAAGTTTTTGATCCAAAGTCTAAAACACTGCAAAGGAAGTAGCTCTCCAACTTTGTAAAAATCATTTTGTTCCCTCTAGGCTTCAATTCCCTCACGAACAAAATGAGGGAGTTGGATTAGAGGTTCTTAACTTTTACAGGGAGGGTGTCAGACTTCTGTAATCAGATGAAAGCTCTGGATGCTGTTGCCTGAGAGAATGCACAGACATGAAGCATTTTCCACATGACTCTGGGGCTTCAAGATTGAGAACCGATATAGTCTTTAAGTCCAGGTTTAAGACTCCTGGACCCATTACTGTCTCAATCTTCTTATTCTAGGGGCTGTGATCCAGGATAGTTGACTCTGGCACAAACTTCATACCTTTTTAGCTTTGGAAGGGATCTAAGCCACCTTTGAGTTCATAGGCAGCGAACTCCGACCCAGGGCCCTCTTCATAAGCGCGTTTCCTGTGCACTTGCAAAGGGCCTCGTGCTCAGAAGGCCTTATACTTGGTTTACTGCTTTGCTGTCAGCATTTTGACATTTTTAATTTTTGGACAAAGGGCTCCACATTTTTATTTTGTCCTGGACCCCCTAAAAATACATCTTGTCGTACTCTGGGCTCCCCTCTGAGCTTCAACCCTCTTTTCTGATATTCCTGAGAAGTATTTATTCAGTGTCTGTGTGGACTCATCGGGCTAAAAGGAACTCGACACTCTTTAAGGCAGCACAAATTACTACCAGGCAGACCAAGTTAGAAAACTTGATGCTGTACAGGAATCTCCCCCGTTATAGTTGTTCCTATTGAACACAGTCTTCTGTGTCTTATATGATAAGTTCCTATCTACATAAGAATGTTTTGCATATTTGAAGGCAGCCACCATCCCCCCAACACCCAGAAGAAATGCAATAAATTAATGATTTGAGTATTGTCATGTTTGATTCATTCACGGAAAGAGAAAGGCTATAGTAAGCTCACATGAGATGGAAGATCATCTCAAAGGACCAAATATGAAAAGCAAACAAAATGATTAGGAACTAATGCCCTAGGATGAACTAACAGGGAAAAATTAAGGAGGGACAGTTGGCTTTGTCCTTATGATATGGAAACAAGTCTCCTTATGCCTTATAAAATGTCCCCCCAAAATGAACTGTGCTTATGTGAGTTGCTCTCATTTTGAAATTAGTACTGTTGAGGAACAGATCTCTTTTTGTGTAAGAAAATGACTGAATTTTTGGTTATTTCCAAGCTTTCATTTTCAAATAAATATCTGAAACAAGCAAATAGAACAAATAAATAGGCTTTAGTGTCATCATGCCAAAATATGTGTATTTATTATTTGTCCTCACTGAGTAGGATTTTCTTAGGTAGAGGCCTTATATTTTCTTCAATGGTATACTCTGGTCTTTATTATGGTGTCTAGAAAAGCTTTCAACATATGTTTGATTCTGTACTGTGTGATTCTGTATCTGGAGAGAGAGGGTGGCCTTCCTATAGGCACAGGTGTGCAAAGATGGTTCCACATGTTCAGGTAAAGGTGGAGGGACCAATTCCCGCTGCCACACAGCTGATGGCTCCCTTCCCTGGGCATCAGTGCTGACAAGGTGGGAGGTTGAGCAGTGCAGAAGAGGGGGAAACAGAAAGACCATGGGACAGCATTAAGGATGGGTTTTTTTCCTTTTTATATGAGCCTCATTACAAAGAGAAAGGCAGAACTTACTGTTAATATGCCTATTGAAAGTATTTCTGGGAATATAAATTTGGGCTAGCATTTAAAATTGCATATACTCATGTCTAGATACATTTTCAAAATAATCCTCCTTCTATTATAAAATTTATTAATATAGAAAATCTTACCGATAACTTATTCTCCATTTATTATTTTTTTCAAGAATCTGCCAAGTATTTTTATTAATATTAATAATGATTAAAGCTACAAATCCTTTATCATTTTCTTTTTTCTTTCTTTTTTACAAGTGAACAGTTTATTAAGAATTAAACAAAGGTATGATGTGATGCAGTACAAGCAAGACACTCAAGATAGGTATAATAGTACTACTCACACAAAAACTTAAATTTCACCTCAAAAAAAATCACAAGACAAAAAAGAAAGCAATTTCACTGTTATAAAATAAGATAATTCATGCAAAGTATTAACTCTGCCCCTCCAAAGCCCAACCTCCCAACAAACAAAAAACTATCTGGGAATACTGCTATGCTAACATATTAACCACAGTATAATCATTTATAGGAAAACAGTAATTAAGCAATGAATTAAATGAAATAATAAAGTTCAAACTATCATAAACTCATAGACCACAATGATTTTACAAAACAAGCAATTCCAGAAATCTTACAAACAATAAAAAAAGAAGAAATATTTCAATATCATTTTACTTGATCTGAATACACCTGATATTGAAATTGGAAAAAATATATTGTTATAAAGGGAAATTACAA
>CAUYRH010106903.1:0-15871 GCA_963574655.1 Perodicticus potto
GTCACCCTGGATAGAGTGCTGTGGCATCACAGCTCACAGCAACGTCCAATTCCTGGGCTCAAGCGAGTCTCCTGCCTCCGCCTCCCATGTAGCTGCGACTACAGGCACCCGCCACAACACCTGGCCATTTTTTGGGTGCAGCTGTCGTTGTTTGGCAGGCCCGGGCTGGATTTGAACACGCCAGCTCAGGTGTACGTGGCTGGTGCCTTAGCCCGTTGAACCACAGGTGCTGAGCCAGAAGTTTTTTTTTTTTTTTAATGTGGAAATCATAAACACTTCATTCTTAAGTATTTGTGCACCTCAATCAGCTTATGTTTTCCTTTATAAAAGTATTCATGGAATTCCATTAGCTTTATAGTCCTTTTTCATTGCATTATTTTCTCCTTTTGGAATAATATCATACAATGGTCTAACTGCAAGTGTTTATTAATATGATATTGTTCCAGAAATGGAACCCCAGGAAAGTTATATAATAAACAAAGTACTGGCTCGGTGCCTGTGGCTCAACGGGCTAAGGCACCAGCCACATACACCTGAGCTGGCGGGTTCGAATCCAGCCTGGGTCTGCCAAACAACAATGATGGCTACAACCAAAAAATGGCCGGGTGTTGTGACAGGCGCCTGTAGTCCCAGCTACTTGGGAGGCAGAGGCAGGAGACTCGCTTGAGCCCAGGAATTGGAGGTTGCTGTGAGCTATGATGCCACAGCACTCTATCCAGGGTGACAGCTTGAGGCTCTGTCTCAAAAAAAAAAACGAAGTACTACTTGTTTAGAAAACTGATATTTATTACTAGCAAATGCTTTTAAGAACCTGCAACTATTTCACCATTTTATATTTTTCTAATAATTTGGTGATAAAAACAGAAAATAATCATAAACAATTTCTAGATCTCAGAAAAAACTTCTTGGCTGAGACACAGGTTGTCCAATTCTTTTTTTGTCTTACCATGTTGCCCTCGGTAGAGTGCTGTGGCATCACAGCTCACAGCAACCTCTAACTGTTGGGCTTAAGTGATTCTCTAGCCTCAACCTCCCAAGTAGCTGGGACTACAGGTGCCCACCACAACGCCTGGCTACTTTTTGGTTGTAGTTGTCATTGTTGTTTGGCAGGCACAGGGTGGATCTGAAGCTGCCAGCTTCAGTGTATGTGGCTGGCACCCTAGCCGCTGAGCTACATGCACAGAGGCTTAATGTACAATTCTTAATGTACGCAGGGAATGTTCTATAAATGTGCTGAACTTATACTAGTAGTATTAATATAAAGCTTTACTTGTCTTAGCCTATGAAGATACTTAATTTTTACATAAAGTATTATTCTCTTTATCCCAGAATGTCTAGAATAATGTATCATTATTACTTTCATTGAAAAAAAGGTCAGGTTTTCTTTAGTATTTGCAGTTTATATTCCAGCATCTTGTGACTATGAAATAAGTCATCATCTGATACTGATATGATTAGGTAATAACCTAGTAAAATTTGGAGGTATGATGTTTACAAGTAATGAAAAGACCTTGCTGCAATAGTTTTTTTTTTTTTTTAATCAGTGGAAATAGTCACAGTTTTTAAGTGCTTCCCCCCTGTCCCCCACATTCTTCTTAAGTGTACTTCCCACACATTGCTATAATTTGAAATCTTTGAACAAAGTACCATGGATAGGAAGGTCAAATTGGAGGATCTTAGAGCAATTATCAAGGATTCTCACAGCCTCCATATGCTGTTTCTGGGTGCAGGCACGGAGCCAGATAATGGCATTGACTCTTAAAAGTTTGGGACTCTAGGTACCACTCTGTTCCAGTGTTACTTAACAACTCTCCATACACAAATATGTTCTTACACATATCTTTTGCTTTCTATATTTTCAATTAGCTATCTAAAGGCTTTTTTTTTTTGAGACAGAGCCTCAAGCTGTCACCCTGGATAGAGTGCTATGGCATCACAGCTCACAGCAACCTCCAATTCCTGGGCTCAAGCAAGTCTCTCGCCTCCGCCTCCCAAGTAGCTGGGACTACAGGCGCCTGCCACAATGCCCGGCCATTTTTTATGGTTGCAGCCGTCATTGTTGTTTGGCAGGCCCGGGCTGGATTCGAACTCACCAGCTCAGGTGTACGTGACTGGCGCCTTAGCCCGTTGCCTTAGCCCGTTGAGCCACAGGCGCCGAGCCTATCTAAATGCTTTTAATTCTTTGTGGACCAATTTATGAATTATATAGATTTCTGTAGTTTAGAGATACAGTAGAACTTCCATAGTTGACCAGCTCCCTACAATGACCACCTCCTTAAGTTGAACTAATTTTCATAGACTGGACATGCATCACATGTATGTATTAGTACACTAGGTCTAGTTCCTCATGTTGACCACCTCCATATATTGACCAGTTTGTTACAGTCCTTTGGGCAGTCAACTTACAGAGGTTCTACTATATAGTTATATCAATTTTTGCCCTCTGTACATTGATCTCAAACTTACTTGCAATAATCAGAATTCTTATTTCTTCATAGCAGTTTGATGCAATAATTTTGAACATCTTTTGAGAACAAATGTATAAAAATAGCTAGGATCTTTAAACTTTTGGGAAATATTACTTTTAAGAGAACTATTTTACTAATTTCAACACACACAAATCTTTAACCATATAAATAAAACATTTTAATTTTATAAATCACATCTTTAAGATGTCTTTTAACATCTTTATCCTCCTCCTTACCAAACATTGAGCCCACTTCTTAAACTTTTTTATTTTTTGAGACAGTCTCTGTTGCCTTGAATAGAGTGTCCTACCATCATAGCTCATAGCAACCTCAAACTCTTGTGCTCAACAGGTACTCTTGCCTCAGCCTCCCAAGTAGTTGGGACTACAGGTGCCTTTCACAAGGTCCAATTACTTTTTTTATTTCTATTAGAGAGAGGGTCTTGCTCTTGCTCAGGCTGGTCTCAAACTCCTGACCTCAAGCAGTCTGACCTCCTTGGCCTCCCAGAGTGCTAGGATTAAGGGTGTGGGCCACCACGCCTGGCCACTTCTTGATCTCTTCTAAGTTATTTTGATCTTTACTTTCATTTCATAATAAGTACTATAAATATCCTTTATTGAGAAATGACCTTACAGATTACTCCAAGATTTTTCCTTTAAATGTGTGATTTAATAGTTTCAGAACAAGTAATTTAGAAGTTTATGTGATAACATAAATAGGCATACCATAATTATTTTTCCAAAAGCTGCACTGTGACCACCACCCTCAGATAACCACTTTAAATAATCTGGTAAATCAATTCAAAATCAAATTTATCTTTAATAAATTCATATTGGATTTAACCAGCTGATCTTATTTATTGATGGAACACTGTCTCTAACAATTACAGATTTAGAAGTGAAACATTCCATTAGCTATCTTTTGCCACAATAGCAGCATAATGTTACACTTTGTTCCTTTACTTTCTTCCACCCCCTTAAGAAACAGGGATGTTATTATGTGGTCTTATTTCACAACCTGACCTCAGTCATTTGGGTTTGGAGAACATGGTTTTTACTGAGGTTAAAAGATGTAACTCTATAAATTGCTTACAACTAAGTACCTAAACAATTCTCTGCAAATTTTAATTTTCAAAACATTTCTTGGGATAAAAAGTAATTTTTTCTTCAAAGATTAGAAAACTGAGTAGAATGATTTACTGATTTAAGTCATCGTGATGTGATTGCTAAAGCAGCAGTAAACATGACGTCTTGATTTCCAGCAAGACTTCTTAGATTTTAACCTAAGTGATGACTCTTACTCTGTCAAACTTCAAGCCCACCCTCATTTTTTAACTGTTTTAAAAAATGACCTTACCATTTTTTTTTTTGGCCAGAAAATAGCTACAAGATGATAAATTTGCAAGTATTTTCATAGCTGCTTTTTGTATTAGGACAGGAAAGAGTGTTTTCTGTCTTTGTGGTTGTCCATGGCCCAATCCAAACCATATAATACCTTGGCTCCAACTAGGAGTTTTAGAATAAACAAAAGGAAGAACTATAACTATAACTATAACGCAGTAGGTTCTACATTTATGGGGCCCATAAGCTGATTTCGTGCTGAAAGTGAAAACAGCCCAAGAGTTTAAATGAACTCTTTGATCCTGGAATCACAGCAAATTCGGGAAATTTAGGAATGTGTTGGTAACCTCTAGGCCGTTGTTGGAGACAGAATTTCTGGCTGAAAGATCATTTTTCTGACTCAATCTGGCTTGCTGTTTTTGATTAATCATTCCCATTTCTCTCACCATTTCACTCCTCTGACTACAGTGGTCAACATTTTTCTTCAGGACTTTTTGAGTGATTCGGCTACTACAGCAGTATCCCTTTTTAATCTATCTAAAACACTCCACCTCCCATTCCTGTCGCCCTCGTTTCACTAAGATTTTGCTAAACATTAGACTCTGCACATGACCTCCAATCTTCCAGTGCCTTAAAACAAACCACTATAAAAACACTTGATTAGCGCGATAGTAAGGTTCTTTTGGCTTGTAATTTAAAATTGCCTTTACCTCTTCAACACCTAAAGAAGCCTCAAAGGAAATTTTAAATTAAAAAAATTTTAAATAAAGAAACCGCTCCCCTTTTTCAACCTTTAGCTCCGCCCACCGCCTCTTCCCCCACCCCCGGCCTCCACGCGAAACTGCAGGAAACCAGAGAGGGGCGGGGCGGTGACGTCACGACGCCGGTGCGTCACGGAACGGCGGCGGCTGCGGCGCTGGCGGTGGCTGCGGCAGCGGCGGCATTTTAGTCGGCAGCGGCGGCGGCAACGGGGCTGCTGCTCTTCCCAGCATCCCTGGCGCGGCCATTTCAGCCCCATCTTGGCCGAGGGGAGGCAGCTGCAGCCGCCGCTTCAGCAGTTTGAATTTTAGTTTCTCCAGGGTTCAGGAACCCGGCGCACCGAGAAGGAGCGGAAGAAACCACCGCCGCTACCTCACACGGCGGAGCGCCTCCGCTCGCCGGCCTCTGGTCGCCGCCGCCCCTCACTCAGGAGCCGCGAGGGGAGGCCGAGACCGCCGCCGCCCGCGGGGGTGGCTCCCTCTGTACGGGGAGGACCTAGCCGGCTTTCCCCTCCCCCCGAGCGGGTTTCCGCCAGAGACGGTCGACATGTCTCTGGGGCTGAGCTCCGGCTAGAGCCGGGGAAAGAGGGCCGCCCGCCCGAGCCTCAGCCCTGCCGCCTGACCGCGGACCTTCAGCCGACCCCGGCCCGCGGCTCCTGGCAGATTTAGGAATCTCCAACTCCGGACACGCCACTCCTTCCCCGCCTTCCCTCAGTTGGAAAGCCCAGAGCCGACGCCGGTACCGGCCTGAGGAGCCGGAGCGGGGCAGCACCGCCCCTTACGCCGCCGCCGTTGCCGCCGTCGCCGCCGCCTCCTCCTCCCCTTCGCCCTCCCACTCCCGCCCCCAGCCAAGGCCTGCTGACCGCGCGGAGCTGGACTGACCACGGTGGCCGGAGACGGGAGAGGAAGCCGCCGGCCCGCCCCTGAGATCGCGCTCTCGCCGCCGCTGGGGGTATTGAATTGAGGCGCCGCAGCCGCGGGAGGTGAAAGGAAGGAACCGCAGCGATACCGAGACGGAGGCAGAGTCGAAGAGACCGACGCTGAGGCGAACCGGGAGGAGGATGTCTCGCCGGGCGGCGGGCGCCAGGCTCAGCCCGTGACTCTTCCAGCGGCGGGCCTCAGACCCCAGCGTGGACTCGGACTTTGTCTTCGGGGTCCCGTCCTCTGCCCTCCCCAGTTTCCGGCAGGATCCCAGAGGAGCCAGCGTGCTTCTCTGCTCTCTAGCCTTCACCATGTCCAAGATGCCGGCCAAGAAGAAGAGTTGCTTCCAGATCACCAGTGTCACCACGGCCCAGGTGGCCACTAGCATCACCGAGGACACTGAAAGCTTGGACGACCCGGACGAGTCACGGACAGAAGACGTCTCTTCAGAGATTTTCGACGTCTCTCGGGCCACGGATTACGGCCCCGAAGAGGTTTGCGAGCGCAGCTCCTCCGAAGAGACGCTCAACAACGTTGGGGATGCGGAGACCCCCGGGACCGTGTCCCCGAACCTCCTCCTGGATGGGCAACTGGCGGCCGCGGCGGCTGCTCCCGCCAACGGAGGAGGGGCCGTCTCAGCCCGGAGCGTGGCCGGGGCGCTCGCCAGTACCTTGGCGGCGGCAGCGGCTGCCACCTCGGCCCCCGCCTCCGGAGGACCGGGCGGGGGCCCACCCGCTGGATCAGGGCCGGCGGCCCCGGTTCAGCCTCCCACCGCTTGTAGTTCCCGTTTCCGCGTGATCAAGCTGGACCACGGCAGCGGGGAGCCCTACCGACGCGGCCGATGGACGTGTATGGAATACTATGAGCGGGATTCAGACAGCAGCGTGCTGACCCGCTCCGGGGATTGCATTAGACACAGCAACACTTTCGATCAGACTGCAGAGCGGGACAGCGGCCTGGGCGCCACCGGAGGGTCGGTGGTGGTAGTGGTGGCCTCCATGCAGGGGGCGCACGGGCCCGACTCGGGAACTGACAGCTCTTTCACTGCTGTGTCACAGCTACCCCCGTCGGAGAAAATGAGCCAGCCCACTCCGGCCCAGCCGCAGAGTTTCAGCGTTGGGCAGCCGCAGCCGCCGCCGCCCGTAGGAGGGGCTGTGGCTCAGAGCTCAGCTCAGCCGCCGTCGTTCCCCGGAACCGCGGCCGGGCAACAGCCAATGATGACAGCCGCGCAACTGAGCCAGCCTCAGGGACCGGGGCCGGGCGGGCAGGGTCTGCAGCCGACGAATGTCACCCTGGCGCAGCCGGCCATGTCCCTGCCTTCGCAGCCGGGCCCGGCGGTCGGCGCGTCCGTGACGCAGCAGCCCCAGCAGTTCGCATACTCCCAGCCCCAGATGCCGCCGGGGCATTTGCTGCCCGTCCAGCCCCCTGGCCAGAGTGAGTATCTGCAGCAGCACGTGGCCGGCCTGCAGCCCCCGAGTCCCGCACAGCCCTCGGTTACGGGCGCCGGAGCGAGCCCCATCGCGGTCTCCAGCCTTCCCGTGGTAACCGGCCAGAGTGTCTCCGCGGCGGGCGCGCAGATGATGGGCGCGTCTTCCCAGCCCAGTGAAGCTCTAGTCCCGGGGCCAGCTCAAGGAGGGCAGGCGGCGACTTGTCAGCCAGCTGGAGTGCCCGCAGCTGCTGTGGGAGGCGTGGTGCAGCCGTGCGTGGGTCCTACAGGGGCTGGGCAGCCCCAGTCCGTGCCTCCGCCGCAGTTGGGTGGCAGTGGTCAGCTGTCAACCGTACCCAGTGGCCCTCACGCCATGGTGCCCGGAGTTCCAAACGTGCCTGCAGCCGTGCCCGCTCCAAGCGTGCCTAGTGTGTCTACCACTTCTGTTACTATGCCAAATGTACCTGCGCCTCTGGCCCAGTCGCAGCAGCTGAGCAGCCATACGCCAGTCAGCAGGAGCAGCAGCATAATCCAGCACGTTGGGCTGCCCTTAGCGCAAGGAACACATAGTGCACCTACAAGTCTACCACAATCTGACATAAGCCAGTTTCAGACTCAGACTCAGCCTTTAGTCGGACAAGTTGACGATACTAGAAGAAAATCAGAACCCCTACCTCAACCATCACTTTCTCTCATTGCTGAAAATAAGCCTATTGTGAAGCCTGTTGCAGATGCCCTGGCAAACCCCCTTCAGTTAACACCTATGAACAGCCTGGCCACATCTGTATTCAGCATAGCTATTCCTGTTGATGGTGATGAAGACAGGTATGGAAATCTTTATTTTAAATCTTTGATAGAAATGCTTGGCCAACGTTGTAGTTTAGGATGTAGCTCTGGGGAGATATCTTTATCTCCCCAGAGGCTTTTAGCATTTTTAAATCTAAAACTTAGTTTGTGTGTGTTAAAATTGATTTAGGTTGCTGATATAAGAGTGTAATGAGAGAATTGTTCTTGTCAGAGTTGTTTAAAAGCACTGAAATGGGTGGGGATGCAACATGGTGTATCCAAAACGTGAGTTTTAGCTTAATCCTTATAATTTAAAGGGGTAAACTAGTATGTAACGTTCCCATCAGATTGTCCCTTTCGTACATATCAATCATACTTTTAACACTTAAAGGGCAGTGAGTTTTGAGTATGAGACATAAAATTACTTACAAATTTTCCATTCTGGAACACCAGAAGGACCTCTAGTGAGAAAAAAAATCCATGTAAGGGATCTGTCTTCTCCAGTGTGTGGAAAGGCTGGAGAGAGAGTGGTGAAATGTTAGATCCAGCTTTGAAGATCATACTTAGTTTAGCCTTTTAATAAAACGGGGTAAAAGGTCATGACGTTTCCCAAGATACCTTTTTTTTTTTTTGGTTAAGCAAAAAATGTATGGGAAAGATGGTCTTTTCTACTAGTTGTTTTACTATAGGAAAGGGAGATATGAGATATAGATTGTTGCACAGTAGTAAAAGCTGTAGTTCCTGAAATTAAGAGTAATTTTATCACGAAAGTATAAATGTCAATTGGCTCTCTGTATTTAGGGGAGCTTTTTTAAAAGTTTAAGTGAAAATTGGTGTTTTGCTACACCAGTTCTACAACAGTTGATGTTTGGTTATGGTTTTATGAGGATTTTTAGGGAAATGTCACATGAAAATTTGATATATATATATGCATATACTTTGCAAATTTTTGAAAGTGATTTGTTAGAATATTTTAAAATTACAAATTAAAATTACAGAAAATTTCAGGAATTTTACAGTTAGACTATTTAGGGTTTTGTTTTGAGAGAGGCTAATCTTAGATGTTTTTAAAAGAGCAAAGTTAATTTTAGGGATTTCTAGAATAATTGGCATGTAGAAGAATATAATGAGATAAAGTTTTTTCTTTTGTTTCTTCACATTGTTTTCTTAGCTTATACCATTTCTTGCATTTTTGTTACATCTATTGGTTTGAAAGGTGTCTACTGAAATTCATCTTTAAAGTTCATGTTTTATTGTAGGTGACTTGTTTAGGGGTAGTCTTTCTTCCATTTGAGAACTCTTAGAGAATACCACGTGTCCATAGTGAGCTAAGCTAGCTAGTCATTGAGAAGTTTTTTATGGATGGGACTACCAAGTAAAGAAACTGATTTCGCAAGCCATTCAGAAAAAGCCCTCAACTTTTATAGTCCCTACCATTTTCACTTGTAGGGGCACACTTGAAATGCAGATTGAAGGTTCCCCCCCACCATCTTTGGTAATAATAGTCAAGAAGCATCTTCCCTTCTGTAGCTTCCAGAAGTCAGTTTTCTTTTATGAGTTGGTAAATAACCTTTTACTTAACTCTCTACTTTACACGGCCTCATATTTCTTCAAGAAATGAGTGCTTTCCCAGCCTCTCCTTCCTTTCCATACACACACACACTCTCTCTCTTTTTCTCTCTCTCTCAACCCTACCTGTGCATGAAGAATACATTTTCTCTTGTCTTCACACCTCTAAGTATACAGCATACATACTTAACATTCTTCAGAACTTTAATATGATGATATAACATGAAGCAGAGAGTTCTGTGGGTAAATGGAAACTCTGAGATGTATTCTTTAGAGTATGACTGCAAAGATGCATTTATTTCTCCTTTTACTGTATTAAAAGTTGATTATCCTGAAATCTCATTTCCAAACTTGTGAATGTTTTGAACTACAGATACTGTTCTATCAGTGTTCTTATCATTTGCAGCAATCCAGTGCAGGGGTTTTGATTTGTGTGCAGCCCTATTTTAAACATGGTACTTCCTTCCTCACCCTGATCTTTTAAAATTTACATTGTTTGTCAAATGTTCACTTCTAATTTTTGTTATAGTCTTTCATTGACTTTTAATTTAATGTGCTGGTTTCCGAGATGTAATCTTACACATTTGACTGTTTTGTCACTGGACCAACGTACCTGGTGAAGGAATAAATCTATTAAGTAGTAATAGTATATATATATTTTTTAATGGAAAGCTTTTGTAAAAGAGTATTTTAAAATTTTATGTTTGAAATAAGGTTTCCAGGCATAAGTTTAAGTTATCAAAATGAATGCTTTGAATTAAAATCTACATGCAGTTTTATATCCAGTCATTCATAAATGAAATAAAACAAATTGGAGGGCAAGATCTTGAGTAATTATGACTTAAACTTTGTGAGTAGGTTGACCAATTTTAGATCCTAAGGAAATATTAATACAAATCTTCCCTTTAAAAATAATTTCAGACTTCAGTAAACACTCAGTTTCTTCATGAAAAAGGAGGACAGTGGAACATTAACAAAAAAGGTTGAGGTGGTTTAGGTTGATACCAGAAACTCTGTTGTGATTTTTTTTTTTTTTTTTTTTGGTTACATTCCCTAATACACGGCTCTATATTGGCTCAATTTTGAGATTATTTATATTAAAAGACCCAGGCCATATATTAATACAGTTAAACACCTTTAACAGAGCTGATGGTTTTATGTGCGAAAAGTTCTCAATCAGCATTACCTGTTGATTCTGTTATTAATTACCTTAAAGATTATGTATCTTTCTAGCCATTCTCATTAGAAAAGCTAATGGTCAGTTGAGATTCTTCAGATTTATTTTGTATAAACCGGTGATAGTTGAAAATACATATCATTCTTTAAAAAAGTGTGTAGCCACTTTTACAGTGAACATTAAAAAATTTGTTTAAACTACGCTCTTAATAGACTCTGTAAATGAGGGGAGGTGCAAAGTATTACTGGCACTTGTGGAAAAGGAACAGTACAGATTGCTTTCCATAGGTAGCTGACCAGTGTGAACTCTGTAGGCGGCATTCCAAGAACTGTTTACCAGTGGCTGGAATGGTGAACTATCATTTGCATTGAAAAATTAAAAACCTGATTTAAAGGATCCCTTGGTGACAAATCTGTATCTTCTTGTTAATGGTTTTATTGTGTAGTTTCCTAATAGCTACTGATAAAGTATTATAAACTGTTGGTGTTAAGTAGTGTGTCCTGGTATATGCTATAAATACAGATTTTGTTTGTATGTTTATATATATGTTTTTTTAATTAAATGCTCCCCTTTTTAAACTTTAAGCGAGAGGATTAAGTAAATGTGTATGTTAATCTTTTCTGTAAAACCTATTGGTAATTTTAGAGCTCCGTTTTTAATATGAAAATCTCGCTGCATTTAAGTCTTTAAAAATGGAAGCTCCTTACTCCTCTATTTCTTGGGAGCTTCTTTATATTTTTCTCGAATTGTGGAGGCAGTTTTGCACGTTCACCTTTACGCTTGATGTGTAAATCACAATAGACAATATCTAAGCCTTTGAGAAAGTATTCCTACCAAGAAATCAGTAATTAAAATGTAAAAATGTAAAATGTATGTGACGTGCAGTATAAAAACTGATATTGATGCATTCATTAGGGATGCCACACTGATTACTAAAATATACTTTATTCATAAACATGGCTCTCAATAAAGAAAATTAAGTATTTCCATGAAGGTTTATAATTTCCCAAAGTACTTGAAATGCCCAAAATTGAAAGCTTATGTTAGTAGGAGTGTGGCCATTTATATTCACAGCAACACATTTTGTTTATAATTTCGTGTGAACCTAAACATCGTATACGCCAAACATAGGTTAATTTTTGTAGGAAAACTAGTTGCTTACAGCTCGGCGCCTGTAGCACAGTGGTTACGGTGCCAGCCACATACACCGAGGCTCCGGGGTTTGAACCTAACCCAGGCTAGCTAAACAACAATGACAACTGCAACAAAAAATAGCTGGGCGTTGTGGTGGGTGCCTGTAGTCCCAGCTACTTGGGAGGCTGAGGCAAGAGAATTGCTTAAGCCCAGGAGTTGGAGGTTGCTGTGATGCTATGGCACTCTGTCTCAAAAAAAAAAAAAAAAAAAAAAAAATCATAAAGAAAATATAGTTGCTTATATGTCATAGATAATACAGATTTCAAGTAGCTGTTTTAGTGACATGTGTTTTTTCCCTGTAAGGAAAGGAATGGTATGAGATTACAAATCTTGAACTAAATCATCTTTATGAGAAGTCATTTTATATAAAACTGGTAGTAGGGGTATGTTTATTCTCTACTGAGAATAAAAATAATATTAATTCATTTGTTCTTCCAGAATTCTGTTAGCACTAATTTGACAGTAGTGAAGTATAGCACTGGATTGATGGATCTGGTACTTGCTAATTTTGAATGGAAATTTATCTTTCTCTGTACCAGAAAAGATTGGAAGTAGCCATGGCTCTCTACTGTTCTCTAGTAAAAAAGAGCAGCCCCACCAGTTAGATTAGTGGTTTTCAATCTTCCTAGTGCCGTGGCCCTTTAATACAGTTCCTGTGGGTCAAGACCACAGGTTGGGAACCGCTGAGTTAGATGATAAAGATACCAAAATAAATCTTAATAGAGGAATGGTAGTTAAAAGGTTATAAAAGAATTCTGATTTTTCTTTTCCTAAAATGGCAGAAGGTGAGGGCGGGGAAGTGTGGAGTAAAAGCAGGGTCCATGATGGAAGAAGATAACAGTAGAATAGTCGCTGGGCATGGTTCAAGAACAGCATGAGCTAGAGCAAGTCCCAGGCTCTAAAAATAGCTGGGCGTTGTGGTGGGTGCCTATAAGCCCAGCTACTTGGGAAGCTCGAGGCCAGAGGATCACTTGAGCCCAAGAGTTTGAGGTTGCTGCGAGCTGTGACACCCTGGCAGTCTACCAAGGGTGACAAAGTGAGACTTTCAAAAAAAAAAAAAATAGAATAACATGAAATATGGTCTCAGAAAGAATAGGAACACTTGTTAATAGTGCCAGTGTTCTGGTTCCTTCTTTGAATTTAGAACAGTATATATTTTCTTAAGAGATGCTATTTACTTCTTCTTTGCTTTTTAAATGCTTAAGTATGAGGAAGGAGAAGATCTATAAAAGCAGATCTGTCTGATTAATTTCACCTGAATGATGTTTGCTTTCTAAGTGTTAATGGGAGGAGCAGATTTTTAGTAAGAAATATTAGTCATTGATGGTATTTAAGGAGTATGTACAGCAAAACTCCTGAATTGGAATAAATCTTTACGCTTATGGTTTTTCTTTATACTAAGCTAGTGGGCTTTGTGATTCAAGACTACTGTAGTATTTAGATGATACAATACTAATTACTGCACCCACAAAAGGTATGCATACCTGAATTACTGGTATTAATGTCTTTCTCACAGCAATTTCTTGAGCATACCAAATTATTCAATGTACGTTATATTCTTAATTTGGCATTGGTTAGGGCAAAAATTGGGTCTCCCTGATAAAGTTTTAGGAATACTAGCTAATTTGCATCGTTCCAATACATCACATCATGACTCTGATAAGTATACTTTGATGTATACACTTCAGATTTGGCTGGTGTTATTAAGTCTCAAACCAATGGGGGTAGGTGAAGGACATGAGAAAAGAAACCATCCCTTATGGCTTCCCTATTGGTATGCAACTGTTTAAAGGTATATTGATTGATTGGCTACTTTATCTCTAAAAAGTATGTGCATAACTTCTACTTTTAAGTCAGGTGAATTAAATTTCATCTATGCTGCTCTGGATTACTTGCTTAACGTTCAAGTTTAAAAGTCCAGATCACATTAAGCATTTAGGTCTTTGTATCCAAACCTAACACTTCTTTTAAGAAAAAAAAAAAAAAGAATGCACTTTTAGACTTTTAGATTGTATATCTATAAATGATGGTCCTGGTACATGTACCTATGATTAAACAGGACAAAGAAGTGAAGTTTAAATATTAAATTACTTAAAACCTCCTTTCCCCCAAGCTTACTAAAACTTGACTGAAGGGTTTTGCTATGTAAGTGGATAAAGTGATTGTGTCAATTATTGTAAATGAAAGTTTAATTTTAAATGTTACTTTTAATGTTTTAGGCTATCCCTTGTCATTATTACACGAGTAAATTGTTTAATCTGTGAATAAAGGATTCCTAAGTCAAAGTTTTAGCACACTACAACCTAAAGTAGAATTAGAATTCAGTTTTACCAAGTGGTTTTGTATGTTAAACCAAAACAAGTCCTTGTTTGGCATATGGTCTACCTAGCCTTTGAACACAAACCAAAAACAGGAGGGGAGCTTGTAATCAATAGAACTGGTAGTATGTTTAATTATGTCTCAACATACCATATAAGTGACCATTACAGACAGTGGAGTCAGACATACCTTTTTAAAAATCCAACTGTGCAGCATATTTGAGGTATTTTTTTTTTTTTTTTGGAGACAGCCTTAAGCTGTCACACTGGATAGAGTGCTGTGGCATCACAGCTCACAGCAACCTCCAATTCCTGGGCTCAAGCGAGTCACCTGCCTCTGCCTCCCAAGTAGCTGGGATACAGGCGCCTGCCACAACGCCCGGCCATTTTTTGGTTGCAGCCATCATTGTTGTTTGGCGGGCCTGGGTTGGATTTGAACCCGCCTGCTCCCGTGTACGTGGCTGGCTCCTTAGCCCGTTGAGCCACAGGCGCCGAGCCTATTTGAGGTATTTTCCCTTTGCTTACTTGGTTGGTTCTTCTGTTTTCCCATATAAAAGATAGGGATAAAGAGAGGAGAGTTGAAAGGATTAAATGAGAGGTATACAAGCAA
Organism: Perodicticus potto; assembly: GCA_963574655.1. Taxonomy (NCBI): domain Eukaryota; kingdom Metazoa; phylum Chordata; class Mammalia; order Primates; family Lorisidae; genus Perodicticus; species Perodicticus potto. The sequence continues at coordinate 14,568 of CAUYRH010106903.1, forward strand.
TTTGTGAATAATCTGTAATATAAGGCAATATGTTATGGCAAACAGTATATCACAGAAATGTTAATATTTCAGTGTCCAAACTGCTCTCCTACATCACCCCTGGCATGCTGTAAATCACACTGAGAGACTTTGATTTTAATCTGAAAGTATAATTGTTTAGTATAGATGTAGTCAGAGAAAAGATTAGGTTAGAGATTAGTAAGAACTATGGCAAATTGTGTTCTAGTTCTGACTTTTCTACCCCTTATCTGATTTTTTTTGGTTAAGTCATTTAACTTTGGTTTTTCTCATTAGTAAAATTAGATTTTAAGACTTGATCAAATTTTAAGATTTCTTCTTGCCCTGCGTATGAGTTCATACACTCATGTGCTTCGTGAGAGAGCCATAAACTTAAACCTTCCTCTTGTCAAATCCTTTTCTTGCCACTGGACTATTGTGTGGCAATAAATGAAGTTCACAAACACTTATTACTAGGTTAAATGCCCTAGAAAATACTTAAAACAATAGTGTGTCATTCATTAAGCCTTTGTGGTATTCTCCAGGTAGTGAGCTGTGGCACATATTGATAGAAATATTGTCTTGGGTGGTGCCTGTGGCTCTGGGTAGGGTGGTGGCCCCCTATACCGAGGGTGGTGGGTTGGAACCCGGCCCTGCCTAAACTGCAACAAAAAAATAGGCAGGAGTTGTGGCAGGCACCTGCAGTGCCAGCTATTTGGGAGGCTGAGGCAAGAGAATCGCCTAAGTCCAAGAGCTGGAGGTTGCTGTGAGTTGTGATGCCGTGGCATTCTTCCAAGGGTGACAAAAAGAGACTCTCTTAAAAAAAAAAAAAAAGGAAAGAAAGAAAAAAAGAAGTAAGACTGTCTTGCACTCCAAGTTCTCAGGCTATATGAGAATGATGATCACATGTATACTTTGATATATATTGTAAATATAAAATACTAATGGGAACAGTTTGGGACATCAAATCAGATTGGGATTGGGAGGTAGTAGTTAGACTGACTCCTGTTTAAAAATAACTCTCTGCATAGGTAATACATTTATACAGCTCACATTTCAAGATGTGTATAAGTTGAAACCCTCTCTGCCACCTCTATCTTCCAACTGCCTAATTTCTGTCCTCAGAAGCAACCCATTATTTATTATACATTCTGAGTTACAATAGTATGTTGTTAAAGCTTGCTGAGGCGGCTCAGCGCCTGTGGCTCAGCGGGCTAAGGCGCCAGCCACGTTCACAAGAGCTGGCGGGTTCGAATCCAGCCCGGACCCGCAAAACAACAATGACGGCTGCAACCAAAAAATGGCCG
>CAUYRH010106907.1:0-42892 GCA_963574655.1 Perodicticus potto
AGAAAACTGAAAATAAGTTTTCAGTAATAAACTTCAGTAAGAAGTTATGTCTGGTGCAAATCATGGCTAGAATCCTTACACTTTTCCCATTCAAGGGTGTGGTAATATTAGTGCCAAAATTTTTGTTAAATATTTTTGAAATGTGCACTCCCTGGAATGAAGTGTTTTCTCTCTCATATGGGTGCGCTAGCCTCTGCCCATTCCTAGCAAACTAGGAAGTTGAGGGGAAGGTGATTCTCACTAGGGAAATGTACTCCCAAGTAATAAACAATGGCTCATCGTCAAATAAACAGTGGCTCATCGTCATGTAATCTATGTGATGATACAAAGAAACATATAAAACTAATTCTGTAGAAAATCATATAAAAATTTAATCTCATTGGATATGTTTTATTGTTTCAAAGGTGCGATGCTTCAGTACTTCTGTGGCTAGGCCTTTCGCCAAGCTTGTGCGGGTATGTTAATTTATTTGCTTTTATAATTGTAAAGCAGGTGAAAGTGTGAGTCAAACAATAGTACAGTTAGGGCATGTATGGTTACTGTCTAACCTTTCTGCATTATATGTAGTTCTCAAAACATGATGTGTACATGAGATGGGGAAAGGAATGATAATGAGTGCTTGCTATGTAGCAGGCTTGTGCATAAGCTTTGACTTTGAGAACTGTTTGTTTGATTTCCCATTAACCCTCCAAAATAGGCAAGCTAGTATTAACTTTTTTTTGGAGACAGAGTCTCACTACATTGCCCTTGGTAGAGTGCCATGGCGTCATAGCCCACAGCAACCTCCAACTCCTGGGCTTAAGCGATTCCCTTGCCTCAGCCTCCCAGGTAGTTGGGTCTACAGGTGCCTGCCACAATGCCCAGCTGTTTTTTGTTGCAGTTGTCATTGTTGGTTAGCTGGCCCAGGCTGGGTTTGAACCCACCAACCTTGTTGTATGTGGCTGGCACCATAACCACTGCGCTACAGGCGCCAAGCCAGTATTGACTTTTTTTAATGAAAGAAACAAGTGCAACAAAATAAAGTGATGTGTCTGAGTTCTTGAAGTAAGTTATTATGAATACAGGAGTTGATACTGATAAAGTTCATCAGAAAGACCTCAGAAATGGTGGCTAATAGCTGGTAACAACCCTTTTGGAATAAGAAGTTGGGCTTCATTTCCATGGGTCACTTTGTAATTCTTTTTTAAAGGTCTCTGTATGACAGAGAATTTAATTCAACTCTTGGGGAGCAGGAACTTCAGTTGGCCCATAGGCCCAAAGATATGCTACCTCGTCTATCCTACCTATCCCCCTACCCCTTTCCCCCAGTCAACAGTGAGCCAATCTTCCCCTTGGAAAAATAGTGTAAGAGAAAGGTCAAAATACCAGATTTATGTCATCGTCACGTCAGATGGAATTGAGAAAAATATATTTTTTTGAGAGTGAGTCTCATTCTGTGCCACGGGTAGAGTGTCATGGCATCCTAGCTCACAGCAACCTCAAACTCTAGGACTCAGGCAGTGCTCTTGCCTCAGCCTCTTGAAGTAGCTGGGACTACAGGTACCTGCTAGTTTTTCTATTTTTAGTAGAGATGAGATCTTGCTTTTGCTTATGCTGGTCTCAAACTCCTGATCTCAGGTGATCTACCTGCCTCCACCTCCCAGAGTGCTAAGAGAATAGATGTGAGCCACTGTGCCCAGCCCAGAAAAATAATTCTTACACTCCCACCTTTATTACCAGCTCTAAATCTCTCAAAACCACTAGTAGTGGTCTCATTGTATCCTTCATGTAAGAACTTATAAATCCTCCAAACAATGATAAGGAATAGATAGTCTTCTCATTTTATAATGGGGAAACTGGGGCTCAGAAAATTTGCCCAAGGTTTTATTCACCTTAGTCTTAGAGCTGGACTGGAACTAAACCTTTCTCACTCAAAGCCTAAGCTTTCCCATCATGATATACAGCACCACTAAGCATATGCAGTCATATATTGATGGTAGTGTATACAAAAAAGTACATAGTTAATTGTGAAAAATAATTCAGGCATCAGACACTTTGTAAATTGCTAAAGGGCTCTATTAAATTGAACATTGGTAGGGAGGCTCTACAAACAGAAATTTATAGTACTATTGTGAATTATATAAAGGTGTATTTTTGTTTCATAAACACCCATTTTCTGACTCAGATATGTTCAAAACTGCCTGCTATCAGTGTCTTAAACTTCCCATACTTAGAATTAAATAATTACCATGTTCAAGGAAAGCATAAACTCATCTCAGAATTAAATTTAAAGTACAGCTGATTGAATTGTAGGTAAGTGGACCTAGAAAGGACTGGCGGCATTATCTACTAAAGCCCCTCATTTTACAGATGAGGAATTAGAGGCTCAGAGATTAAGTGACCTGGCCAAGGAAACAGCCCTAATTTGTTTGTGAATTGCCATTTTAGTTCAGCTCTCTGAAGACATACTTAAGCTATTTTGTGTTACAAGAGATATGTTTTAAATTATAAACTTTCAGTTCTGCTGTTAACCATATAATGTTGTCTTAACTGATTTTCCTTTTTCCTTCCTTCCCTACCCCACCCTTTTTTTTTTTAAGCCACCTGTTCAAATATATGGTATTGAAGGTCGCTATGCCACTGCTCTTTATTCTGCTGCATCAAAACAGAATAAGCTGGAACAAGTAGAAAAGGAGTTGTTGAAAGTATCAGTAAGTAGCTTTTTTTTTTATTACATGTTAAGTTCCTATTTATATATTTTTCATTTGTTTCTGCATTCCTGGTGAAGGAAATACGTACCACATATCCTATAAGAAAAAGACCTGCAAAAAAACAATTTTCTGTAAATATATTATTAGAGATAATATTGGGTTTTGTTCTCATAGGAACAAACAGATAAATGTAAGGGTATTAATATTAGAAACCAAGATTTTGGGTGGAGATAGAAATATAACATGGTAATTTAAGAAAAATCACCATTTCAGAAGAAATTTCAAAATCATGTTCAAAAATCTAAGTTTGTAATCCAGGTACTTTCAAAATACTCTTTAGAATATATTATGATTTTTTTTACTGAGGATTTATTTTCTTTATGAAAACTTTTCCTTAGTTTTAATTATTATTTTGATCCCAAGATGTGAGGGGAACAGACATGCTGGGCAGCAAAAAGAGTGAAGGTGTGAGGTCCATGATAATTACAGAGAATTGACAGGGAAAGACTGAGTAGGGAGGGGGGTCATATTTATTTTCACCTTTTTTTTTTCATGAAAAGAGTAAATAAAACAATTAACAGAAGCCTACAATATAACTGAAATAGGAAAATCTCTGCTTTGGTTTTCACTGCATTTTCTAGTTAGTGAGTCTCCACATTTCATTGTTTCCCTCGCCTTTTACTTTCTAGCTCCCACCTCTAGCAGTAAGGTCTGTATTAAAGAAGGGAAGGGAGAGACAGTCTAATGTACAGGCTCTTCAGATAAAGTTTTGTTCTTTCCTGAGTTTATATGTTAATATCTTTCATTTCTTTAATTCTACATATTTGTATATTTGTAAACTTTTTTATTTGATTCATTTTAAGCTTTTCTTTTTTTTTTTTTTTTCAGTTTTAGCCGGGGCTGCGTTTGAACCTGCCACCTCCGGCATATGGGGCCGGTGCTCTACTCACTGAGCCACAGGCACCACCCTCATTTTAAGCTTTTATTGGAACATTTGCCCTAATAAGCAATAATTTTAGCTCAAGGCTCCTATTTATCCAGTGTTCTCTGTAGATAATGCTTGTAGGTCTGCTCTTGAGGAATAGCATCTCTGGAAAAACCAGCGTATCACCTGCGTCAAATACATTCAAATATACAGTGAATTGAAGCTTTGGGCTGCTTAGTTTTTTATAGCCTTTCTTGAAAAGTAAAAATAAGTTTAAGCAACTACATAAAGTATTTTTAAGTTTTTTCAGAGAACATCATTGTATACTGTGTAAAATCATGGTGCAATGTAGTCTTAAAGGCAGTCAGAGAAAATTGATTATAAATGTCATAAAATGCACAAGAAAGTGTGTGTATGGCATGTCCTTCATGTGCTCTAAAGAAATGAAGAAATTTTTGTTACTTTTAGCAACTCCTGAAGGAACCTAAAATGGCTGCTTCTATTTTGAATCCCTATGTGAAACGTTCCATTAAAGTGAAAAGCCTAAATGACATCACAGCAAAAGAGCGGTTTTCTCCCCTCACATCCAACCTGATGAGTAAGTATTAGAACTTTTCCATTTAAAGTCTCATGAAACTTCATGGCTGGAATGGGGTCCATGGACAGAGAAACAGCATGACCTAGGTGCCTTTTGGCAGTGAAAACTCTCGGGACTGACCCAACTGTTAGTCAGAATCTGCATCTTAACCAGCTCCCTAAGTGAACTGTTTGCACACTAAAGCTTGAGGAGCACTGGCTAACGGACAGTAAGAATGTCTAACTGCCTACTCAGAAGTTGCAGCCCATGCAGAAGACCAGTGAGATTCATCCCCAAAAAATGGTTTGTGGTCCATGGCTGTACCTCGAACCTTAAAGACACTTGCACCCTTGGGTCTATTTGCATTTGTTTACAAATCCTAATGGTCATTCAAAATATGAGTTTCAAAGAAAGTATATTCATGTCATCATCTTTGAATATAAGACAGTATGGCTCGGCGCCTGTGGCTCAACAGGCTAAGGCGCCAGCCACGTACACCTGAACTGGCAGGTTCAAATCCAGCCCGGGCCCGCCAAACAACAATGACGGCTGCAACCAAAAAATGGCCGGGCGTTATGGTGGGCGCCTGTAGTCCCAGCTACTTGGGAGGCAGAGGCAGGAGACTCACTTGAGCCCAGGAATTGGAGGTTGCTGTGAGCTGTGATGCCATGACACTGTACCAAGGGTGACAGCTTGAGGCTCTGTCTCAAAAAAAAAAAAAAAAAAAAAAATAAGACAGTATGTTAGTTTGTGAATTTGTAGCCAAACATTAGAACTGGTAATAAGAAAATCAGATTTGAAGCTGTGTATAAGAAGTTGTTGCAAGTCTGTGTGGGTGAGAACTGACACTCCTCCTGCCCTCCACCACTCTTATTAATTTAATTACTTATGGGTACAGCTTGTCAGTACAGTCTTTTAAATAATAAATGGATTTTTTTTAAATAAATTGTGTCTTCTCCATTTGCCTTCCTAAAGGACATCGAATATAATATTTTAAGAACACAAATCTAAGTGTGCTTTTAGGGTGAATGTAATAATACTTCATGAATAACCTATTCAAATCAGTTCCATGTTACTGAGACACCCTGTCTTTCTCAGATTTGCTTGCTGAAAATGGCCGCTTAAGCAATACCCAAGGAGTCATTTCTGCCTTTTCCACCATGATGAGTGTTCACCGTGGAGAGGTGCCGTGTACAGTGACCACTGCATCTGTAAGTAGCAGGTGGCTGCTGCTACATTACCCTTGATGTTATATATATCACCTTTTACAGAAAGAAGAAAATATCAGGGCAAAATCAAGAAATTGGGAAGGATAACTTGTTTGAGCGTTTGTTTCATTCTTTTATCAGACCCTCTGCTTTGGAAGGGCCAGTGGCTTCTTTAGCCAGTGATAATTTCTAAGGACTGAGTTACATGCAAAGGACGTCAAAATACATTAAAAATAATGGCTTATGCTCTGTTATAGATTTATTTTGTAAATAACCATACGAAATAGTATACTGAAACCAGAGCTTCTAATTTTTTATCTTTTATCTTTTGTGGTGGTGAATGGGAAGGATGGGGTGGATGATGGGCCTTTGATCTTTTTGGCTTGCTGGAGGGGGCTATGATATTAGTACCATATGCTGAGTACTTTATTGCTTGATTTTATATCAAAAGATCCATGTGAGGTAGAAGTATAATTATTCTCATTTTACAGGTGAGGAAACCAAAGCCCAGGGAAATTAAGTAGCTTGTCCAAGGTCATACAAGATGTGGGACCAGGATTTGAACACAGGCCTCCTTGTCTCAGAAGTCTATATTCCTTAAACTGTACTGCATTGCCCCCAGAAGTAATTTTGTTGTCCTAACGTGGTTCGGTCTGTACAACAAAACAGTAGAGTATGTTGTACTTGGATTACACAAGCACAGCACCTGACCACATGTAGATTAATAGTTGCTTTCTACTCTCCAAAGAGCACGGCTCAGAGAGAGGCACTTCACACATGACACATTTGCACATTTGTAGTTCAGTAGTTGGTGCCCCCAAAACACATACCTGGGTGAGAATCTTCACAGGCAGCCCACTGGGACTGCTCAGGTGATCCCTGGCAGTGAGCACAGTGGAGGGCTTCACCTGCCACATAGTTGCCTATCACTGTGCAGGCAAATACTACAAGAAAAAAATTTTTTTTAAAGAATGCTTATTTTTACAAAAGTTTTTTATAACCAACTGTTACAAGTGTTTTCAGTGTTACTACTATTAAGTAAATAAATATCTACTGTTTAAAAAAAAAATCCTTGATAGATGATTAAGGTCCCAGGCTTTAGAAATACACAGAAATAATATGAGTGTTAGTCCTCTAGGTGAGTTTCTTAGCCATTCTGAGCCATTTAGTTCTGTCCTCCATAAAAGTGGGGACAGTAACCACTGGCCTCATGGGAGCTCCAGATTCAGGGCGATGGTGGCTGTAATGCGCCGGTGTGGAGAGACACCAGCACTCAGAGTTCTCTAACATGATGCCAAAGTACATAATGTTTGATTGAACACTGGTAGACTTTGACCACCACTGTCCCCCAGTAGCTACTAGACCTTCACAAAGATGTAAAGGTGCTTTGCCAGCTATTGGACTCTTTGAGGAGGTAGAATGGTGACAGGTCCAAAGGCCTTTCCTTTAGCACCCTTTTCCTTTTCACCTGACGCCTAACCAAACAAGAGTAAGAGTTGTGCAGGGAAGAGAATGCTGTCTGCACATATGAGGCACCTGCTCTACACGGACAGGTCGCAGGGCAGCACTGACTTGAGGAGAAAGCCAACTTCTCTGGTTCTGTCACTGAGGTTCAGAGTGGCAGGGCATGCCACTGCCCCCACCTGGAAACCAGGATCCAAGGAGACTCAGCCAGCAGAGCTGGGGACACATAGAGATTGGAGAACCTGGTTAGATTGAGGCTTTTCATCCAAAGAGGTAACCCTAAGGCGCACACTGTAAGAAAAGGCTACACGGAGAAGAGGCCTGCATCTCTGGCCTTCGCGGGCTGGGGCTTCAGCCATTATAACTTTGGAGGCTTTTCCCTCAAAGGTTCCAAGTTGTCCTGCTAGAGTAGAGGCAAAGAAGTAGTGGCATTTACGGGCAGTACCTGAACTCCTGAACAGCAGCTGTCCAGGTGTTCTGCAAGGTGGATCCTTGCCTTTCCTTTTAATTGTATTTAAAGGGTGGTTTTGTTCTTTTTCAGCCTCTGGAAGAAGCTACTCTCACTGAATTAAAAACAGTCCTGAAAAGCTTCCTAGGTCAAGGCCAAATATTGAAATTGGAAGCTAAGGTAAGTTTTTAATTATTTTTGATATGTTTCCTTGAATTTGACTTGACTACATGAATAGAAAGTATTATTGAAGTTAGATCTGATTCTTTACCCATTTTCCCGTAGTAAACTTTTATATTTATTTTGAATTTCAGTGATTGTCAGATTGCATACAGTTTTACTTCTTCCCTTTGCTCAGTGTAACCATAACATCTTATGTTTGTGTAGCACCTTTAGCCTTTTTCTTTTTTTAATTATGGGGGATTCATTATTGAAGGTACACAGAACCAGGTTACATTGATTGCTTTTGTTAGATGAGGACCCTCTTATAATTGTATCCCGCCCCTAAAACCTTTAGCCTTTTCTAAGCAATTTTTTATCAGCCCATTTGATTACTGGAATAATATCAATGTGTTTTCATGTTTCCAACCTATTTTCTTTCCTAGACTGATCCAGCAATCATGGGTGGAATGATTGTTCGAATTGGAGAGAAATACGTGGATATGTCTGCAAAAACAAAGATTCAGAAGCTGAGCAGGGCAATGCGGGAGATGATCTGAAAGTGTTGATTTTCTACCATGGGTGAAAAGTTCTGAAACTTGAAGCAACAATAAAATGCTTCCAGAACCAATCACATATTATGTTTGTTTACTGTCTTTTAAAATGAAATACAGAGGGCCTTATTTTTATATTTTTCTTTCAGTTTAAAGATCAAAAGGCTAGAAAATAGAAAATTTGGATTGTGTGGATTATTCTTAGGAATTAATTGATTGATTAAACACAGCACCTGACAAAGTCCATCCAGTACTGCCTGCCACAGATGATGAGAACGAGCCCTGCTCCACCTGCCACCTGTGCCCTTAATCCTGACTTAACACATCCAAGTGTAGGATGCTGTATAGCTTTCAAGGCCATTGCATGTACATCCTACTTAAGCTTTATGATAACCTTACGATTCGGGTGGGACAGACATCATCCCACCTTATAAATGAGAAAGGAAATTGAGGGATCCTTGAGATCTGCTCAGAGTCCCATGTCTAGACAGCTGGTGGGTCAGGCCCTGGAGCTCAGGTCTTCCACTTCCCAACTCATGCTCATCTCACCATGTAATCGACACCATGCCCCGACACATTGCTGAAGAAGACAGACAAGGCTCCTCCTAGCTAATTCCCATGCTCCTTCCCACATAGTCCCTAAGATGCCCCTGATTGACCTATTCCCAAAGTCAACTCCCAAGTCAAGTCTTCCCCTACACTTTACCTTTTGGCTTTCTAGAAAAAATAGTTTCCCAGGCAGCAGCCATCTCGGGTACCTACTCTGGTCACCTCGCTTTTGGCCAACAAACATGCTCTCAGAGCTACCCCAGTTGGGCAAAGGCAGAACCACTGCCACTCCAGCCAAAGTCTCACAGGGTAGTGACGGAGCCCAGGGCTACTCCCTGTGCCCTCTCCTGGCACCATGTTGTTCTGGTTTTCATGCTCAGCTTAAACTCTGGTGTCCTGGCAAACCTAATACAATGGTCCCCAACTTTTGGGGGACCAGTTTCATGGAAGACAATTTTTCCACTGATGGGTAGAGTGGGAGCAATGCTTTCTACACGAGTCTGCAAGTGACCAATTTATTATGGTCTCTGTGCAAAGCTCCCTGCTCATCTGTATGTTAGCTGCTCCCCAGCGCTAGACCACCTCAGATCATCAGGCCTTAGACTCACGAGGAGTGTGTACCCTCGACCATGTGCAGTGTACAGTAGGGTCCTGCTCCTGTGAGAATCTGATGCCAATGAACTGGCAGGAGGCGGTGATGCCAGCCATGGAGAGTGGCTGTAAATACAGAAGAAACTTCACTCACCTCCTGCTTTCCTGTACCAGTCCGTGGTCTGGGGGTTGGGGACTGCAGGTGCAATAACCCAACAGAGATACTGGAAGCCTCCCAGAACCTTCCCAGAAACCAGGAGTGCTGAGACTGCTGGTTGGCCTCGGCCCATTCACTTAACTAAAGTGGGCATGGGACCACCCACCTAGAGATCACAGCTCCTGATCATGGGGCTAAGTTCCAGCAAATGGGGAGGAGAAGCAGTAATGTGCACCCCTCGCGGAGTGCCCCCTCGAGCACCAGGCATGAGCTCCTCTTGGTCCCTCTGGCTAGATGCAGGTCCAAGGATGGGAGCCGGAGTAGCCACACTCCAAGGCCAAAGCCAAGTGATACTGAGGCTAAAGCCTGCCAGGCCTGACCACTACTCCCTGAACTCACTGAATCTGCAGGATGTGGGGTGCTCCATGTTGCAGCGGCTGAATATGCAATCTAACCCCCTGCCAGGTTCCCCAAGCCTCATCTGCCTGCCTCCCACCCTGCACAACCACACAGCTCCTGTGCAGATGTGTGGCGGGTGAGGGGCAAACTTTCTTTGAAGCAACCCTCTTGCTGGTGCTACGGCCCAGCCAAATCCTTTGGAATCAAACTCAGCAACCTTCCTGCTTACTAAGCACACAGAAACTTGGGGAGATGAAATGCTTCAGATACCGCCTCAGAGGCCATCAGAGTTAGCCAGAGATCTGTGTGGGAGGGGACTTATCAGGCATTTTTTATCAGCTTTCTTTTTAATCAAGGTGACAATTTTAAAACAATCTACACATGTGACCATTCAGGATTGTTTTAAATAAATTAGAGTACTGGCTCAGCAGCTGTAGCACAGTTGTTACGGCACCAGCCACATACAGCAAGGCTGGCGAGTTTGAATCTGGCCCCTACCAACTAAACAACAATGCCAACTGCAACCAAAAAATAGCCGGGTGTTATGGCGGGTGCTATAGTCCCAGCTACTTGGGAGGCTGAGGCAAGAGAATCACTTGAACCCAAGAGTTTGAGGTTGCTGTGAGCTGTGACGCCACAGCACTCTAACGAAGGCGACATAATGAGACTCCATCTCAAAAATAAATAAATAAATAAAAGTACAGGTGGAAGAAGGCCAGGAGTGGTGGGTCATGCCTATAATCCCAGCACTCTCGGAGGCAGGTGGATCGCTTGAACTCAGGAGTTCGAAAGCAACCTTAGCAAGAGCAAGACCTTGTCTCTAAAACTAGCCAGGCATTGTGGCGGGCGCCTGTAGTCCCAGCTACTTAGGAGGCTGAGGCAAGAGAATCACTTGAGCCCAGAAGTTTGAGGTTGCTGTGAGCTATGACACCACAGCACTCTACTGAAGGTGACAAAATGAGACTCTGTCTCAAAAATAAATAAATAAATAAATAAAAATAAAAGACACATTTATAGTCAGTTAAGTCAGTGATGAATTTGGGAGGAATTGCGTTAAAGGCACGACAGAAGGAAACACTATAAATAATCCAATAAAATTCAGGTAACAATAAAATTCAGTGTTGAACAGTTTGCTAACGGCACACAGGATGAAGTGTCAAAGTTCGGAACATGTGGTGTTGCTTGTGCCAGAAACTTCTGCCTAGAAATACAGAATGATCCTTCTGAATGTTTCTGTAAGACCATCTTAGTTGGCTTTTTGTTCTCCTGACAACCCCCCACGGCATTTCTTATGCTTTGCAACACAGAACTCATATTCCCAGATATAATTCATTCAAGGAAATTCGTTTTCTACTTGGTGCTAACATTTATCCGAAGAAGTCATAGCAGAGTCGAAAGCATTGTTGGTTTGTTTCATTTTGGTTTTTAGGTTTGTTTTGCATACTTTCCCTTGTACAACTACAACCTTATCTGTGGGAAAAGGAAGAGACACCCTTTGCAGGGTTATTAGTGCATAAAGGAGGTAGGGCAGAAAGAACCCAAAATAAACCACTGTAAGAGGGTCGCCTTTTCTCATTTTATTCATGAACTATTTGAATTTAAACCATACAGGTCAAAATGACCAGACAGCTGTTGGAAGAGATTGTTCTTTTAAGTTTGAGATACATAGGAATAGCAATTTGTACTGATGTTGCTACTGGTTTAAAGAAAAAAAAAAAAACCAAATCTCAGTTACCATAATCTGAATCGGTAAAATTTAACATTTCACACATAATAAGTTGCCAAAGGAACACTCAAACAGCAAAACTAACCTCAGCTTCTTTCAAATAGAAAAAGAAACTTAATGTTTTGGCCCTGTTTCATCAAACCTTAGACAAATACATAATTCTACAATTTATAATAGTGTCTAGTAATTTTTAGAATTCCATTAACATTACATAGCAGACTACAGTCTCTCTTTTGTGGAAAATTAAACAGTATCATTATTTGGCAACAGAAGTATATTACAATCAACAGCACATCTATCAGGGGGCGGCCTAATCCTACCTACTCCTGGGCAGGGCCATGAGGGGAGCAACGTGTCACCAGCACTGTGGCCCCCCGTCACTGGAAACACAGGGACTCATATCACGACTGATTACATTCTTTTCCAGACAGGCGAGACTGACTGGGAGGGCTTGCTGGCACTACTGGGTAGGGCCCCTTGTTCTGGCTTTTCTTGTCCCCAGACTTTTTTGAAACAAACCAAGGTCCAGGAGTTCATTTCCACTCAACAGCCTCAGTGCCACCCAGGCAGACAGCATCATTCTAAGGAAGAAGAGTCAGGGCCTATTCTGGGTGGGAGGGTCACAGTCATCTCCTGCGGCCAGTGGCCCTGAAAGGACCTTCCTAGGCTTTGCTAGAACAAAGAGGTCGCTACACGGCTCCTCCTTTGGGAATAAAGCCAGTGTGGACCACAGGGACAGTTCCTCGAGGTGATTTACAGATTGCTCATATTCCTCAGTGGATTCAGGAAGCTTCCGGTAATCACACTTCCCATGCTCCAGAACTCCAGAAAGTCACTTGGATTCCGGGCTTACCAGTTTCAGGCCTATCAAGAAACAAACTTGGACCGCTGGTTGGCAGCATTAAGATGTGCACAGCTTGTTACAAGAAATGTTGAAAACCTAATGCTCACACCCTCCACATGTCCTCACAAACCATCAGCCCCGAACTTTCCACAAACGGCGATCACTGTGCAATGTCCCCACGTCACCACGAACCAGCTCTTCTCATTCCTAGCATTTCTGGTCAGCTCAAGGAGGCCGGCTTTGGGGGCTGTTACCTCCTGACATACTTCTGAACGCATCTCTCAGAGGCTTAGACATTAAGCTTCTCAGATCCTCCTTGGGTGTCCTACAGGGACATCTCTGATGGCCAAGTATAAGCGGTCGGTGAAGTCCAGAAGCAGCCTGGACTTCTGAACCATTTCTGGGACAGGGAAGGGAGAAGGAGGAAGGCCTCTTGGCCCGGGATACCCACAGGGAACTCTTCTCTGTGCTGCCTGTTATGACTGCCCCCCAAACAGCTTAACTCAGAAACCCAAACTTCATCCATCCACCCAGCAGGCTGTGCAGCAGTGACACACCAGGACATTTTATGGAAAATGCAAACACTGAAGAGATATGCTGACTGTCCAGATAGAGAGGGGGAAAGGGTGACCCAGAGGACAGGGAGTGGCCTGCCTGGACTCTCCTGAATTCCCACTGGGACAGCTGGGTCAGCCGCACATTGCTGACTAATCCACAAACCTAAGGAAAACCTCTGTGGCACCTGGATCTGACAGAAACAGGCTCTCAGTTCTCTCCTCCTTCCCGACGTGACTACCCTCTAGAACAGGCGTCCTCAAACTTTTTAAACAGGGGGCCAATTCACTGTCCCTCTGACCGTTGGAGGGCTGGACTATAGTTTAAAAATAAAAACTATGAACAAATTCCTATGCACACTGCACATATCTTATTTTGAACTGAAAAACAAAACAGGAACAAGTATAATTCACACCAATACATGCGGCCCGCGGGCCGTAGTTTGAGGACCCCTGCTCTAGAATTTCTTATCTGTGTAGATCAGTTTTTAATGCAACACCAAGGTCTCACTTGAGGTCCTAGCTAGAGGATACTTTGCTTTTTATCACACTGCCACCCATTTCACTGAAATTCATCATATCCCTATGGGGGGAAGAAAACTCCTTTGCTTTTCTAATATATACAACCTGGAATTTTTTTTTAATGTAAGAAATTTAGTTGAGTTGAACCCCAATAATCTGATCAAGCAGTTTCTACTCCTGGAATAGGTTTAAATTTTTTCTCTATAGTTTTATGCACTTAAATTAGATTCCTAAAATACTCTCATATACATACAGAAAAATAATCTCTCAATGACAAATCACATTTTACAATAACAAGTTAAATATTTTTCACTACAGAATATGTGTTAGTTTATGCAACATTTAACAGCATAGCCTCTTACATACTGCATATACATTTAGTCGTGGCCGTTCCCAGGAACACACAGCAGAGATTTCATGACAAACCACTTAAAGAGTACAACCATTTCCCTTTATGTAGCAGGTTTCTGCATTTTTTCTTTACTAAAACAGCATAAAGTGCAGAACCCCAGAACCTGTGAGCTGATTATCTCACACAGAATATTTTTGTCGCAATTTCCCATCTGTATACATGTATTTACACATATGTTCACCACCTATACATGTGAGGGGACAAAGCTTATCGAGGTAAGGCAGTATGACACGAGGGAAAGGGGGACCAACTCCCCCATCTATGCAGGGTCACAAATGGGTAAGAGGAAGGGGTCACAAAGGGCATAGACTTCGGCTCGTGGGGCTACCGCAGACAAGATCGGGGCTTGATTTCACAGTTCAAAGATACTTAGGCTATTAGCCGTGTACGTTTACGTGCATCTAAAATTAAATGTCATTAACATAGATCTTGCTAGAATATCTACTTTCTGACAGTGAGTATTCAACAGATGACATTTCAAGGATGTTGATTTATAAACTGTACCTCAAAATGTTCATTCATTAAAACCAATGTTGACACAATATTGACTCAACACCCCAGAGGACACTTTCACAACCTGCCGTGGTTTGGAAGATGGCGTTACGTGTGGAAACCAAGCTATAATTTGCTATTTCATTCAAGAAGAGACATCGGCTGGGTTTGCAACTTTTGTTTGACCTTTTGTCCACACTTTTACCTAGCAAACGTAATCGTGCACAGAATCAGGAAATGTAGTAAGGATTATCGCTCCCTGTGTGCAGAAATGGGGCCTATTTGTAAAAAGCAAGCGGAACTGCAAGTTTTGGGGGTTCCAACCCAGTGAGAGTAAAAGCTTGTGAAAGAAAGCAAAGGCAGGACGGCCAACTCCACGGTCACCTGTCTCCCGGGAGCTATGGTCTCCGAGAACTTGAGGCTACTCACACAGCAGGTTCACTCCTTCTCCCAACATCACCCTTCTGAGAAGCCATACACAGGGTCCTCTGGAGTCACAGTCTCTCAGAGGCAGGGTCCTCCCAGACACCCGCGGGCAGGGAGGTACTGGCCCCAAGTTGCAGGGCCCCCATCCAGAGATGTGGCAGCTGAAACCGCAGTTCAGCCACTGGGGAACGGACACCAGGCACTTCTACAACCCTCTCCACTTCTCTCTGAAGGCTGAAGGTTGAAAAAGCCTCTCTGTCCTGCCAGGAAATGAGAGAAAAGCCCCCAGGGGGTAAGTAGTGACCAAAAGGAAGCCTTTAATTTCAAAGGAGTGAAGGCTCCAAGCATTTGCCATTCAGGGGCTCGGATTCCACATCCTTGAGCGAGTCCGCCCACCCCATCTGCGCTTCTAGGAAGTAGAAGGAGACATTTGGAAAGGCCCCTCCACCCGACCCTCCACAGCCAGCCTGGGAGACCTTCTGAAGGAAGAAGACCTGAGATGAGCCTCCCTGCTGCAGAAACCAACTGAGAACACACCGAGGACAGGGCAGTCACACGCAGCCCGAGGTTGCCTTAAAGGTCTGCTGCCCCATCTTGAAACGCTCGTCATCGTGAGGGCCTTAGCATCTGCACCTTGCACTCAGGCCACATATTGTGCACCTGGCCCCGGGTATAAGATGGAGTATAAGATGGTCCCAAGTATGGCCTGCTCCCTGTTTCCCCACAAGCCATTCGTCCCCTGCCCAGGGCACACTCCTGCACACACTCCCCACACGTTAACAGGCTGCATCCCACAAACAGTTCTTTCCATCTAAAATTCCAGAAGTTGAAGTCTGTAAGTAGAGACGCTGTTACCCACTCCGAGTAGAGAAGACTTGACTTCTAGAACCTTGGAGAGAGGAGCTCCATTGGCACCACCTGCCTTGACGCCTCCAAGGCACACGTGAGGCTCTCACTAGAGCAGAAAAGGCAGGAGGACCCAGGACCTACTAGGTGCTGGCCCAAGGCCAGCAGCAGGAAACAGCAAAGCCACACTAGCTTCCTTCCGTCTCTGCCCCGCCGGGCCCACATTCCTATTCGGAGTCACAGCGTCCCCGCCCTCCTCTCCCCTCCGCGTGACCACCAGCGCCCTGCACAGAGCAATGCCTCCGAGCCGCAGCAGGGGGCGCCAGCTCCTCGGGATCCGCCGGCAGGACGGGCGCGTTTCCCCGGGCACTGCTGCCATTCAACCAGACGTCGCCCAGATACCACCCTTCCGTTGGCTCCCGTCTGCCCTAGACCCCCGCTCTGTTTAGATACAGAAATGGGAGGAAGTAAGAGAGTTGAGAATAACAGGAGAAATGCAAAGGAACGTCCTTTCAGAAGCACAGTCACCCAGGAATGTTATTCTTTCAAATGATAAAAGTAAAAAACCGGAATTCCTGGAAGAAGAAAATATGCATTCCTACAACTTCATAAAAAGAAATCTTAGCTACTGGCTAATTCTCAGAAAATATCAGAGCAACACTGGCTTTTTTTCAAGCTGACCAAATAAGCCCACATCTGAGAGCTTTCTTTGGTGGGCTTTGAATGTCTGTTACTAGGCAGGTGACAGCAACTGTGCAGGCGGGTATAGGAAATACGCATAGAACAGAATCCTCCTAAAACACAGCTCACAAAGCACCCTGACATATGGTAGGGGCAAAGTGACCCCCAAATATAACAACCTCACACAAGGTGGAAAAATGATTATGGGGGCGTCGTCTGGTTCCCCCAAGGCCAAAAGAAAGAGGATTCCTTTGAATGGAAGAACTGATTGAGTCTGTATGAACTGAAGTAGTTATCTGGAGGCGAGTATGAACTCTTATAAACATTGGGTGTTATTTCAATGACTCAAAATTGGATCTACAATTAGGCGCAAGCCACAAAGGCAGGCCCATCCTTGCTGCCTCCCAGCCCCTCAGATGGTGGCCTGCATTGGGATGGGACCCTCTGAATGAACAATGCACTATTATGATGCTACTCAGAGACTGAACCATAAATCAGCCTGTGGGAAGTGGTGGCGTCTGGGTTTGAACACTCCCCAGATAGAGACCTGTCAGATGCTCTCGTCTTTCATGTGGAATAAGTTTTCAGGCTTATCAGGAAGAGATTCTTTTCTGGCTCCTACAGATAGAAGGTGAAGTACTTTACTGGAAGCCTGATGACCTACATACAAATTCTGGATCTGATAGAGTGCAGGGTGAGGAAATGGGATTTTAGAACTTTCCTTTTTTCTGACTCAAACACCTGCTTTCCCAGTACACAGGAGCTGGACCCTTACTCGGAAAGAGGCAGCTGGAGTGGTCACTGTGCTGGCTTTCCTCTGTGCCAGACATAACCGTGTCTTTACTTTTCTTAGATATTCCCACACAAAGCAACACTAATCAGAACCATTCAAAGTAGAATCAATATACCCAGAGGCTCACAGGAAACATCCCCTCTAGAATGCCGGCCCTGTGGTCTAGCGACGACTACACAGGAGGGACAAGCCATGGTGACAAGGACGGCAGAGACAAGAGCCACAACTCCTGGGGGTGGCAGAGGTTGCAGCCACCTCTAGTGCTGCTTTCCCTGGAATGGTCTGACCTGCCCCGGGCTTCCCTCAGCCCCCAGGCCAGCTTTCCTCCCCTGCAGGCCAGTCTGCCCAAGAGCTGGAGGGAGCAGCCCAGCCACTTCAGTCTGATACTGTTTTATTTTGCTAGTGCAGCCTGATGATTGCAAAAAAAAAAAAAAAAGAAGAAGAAGGAAAAAGAGGGGAGAGGAGGAGAGGAGAAAAAGGAAAGAGGGAGAGAGGGAGGGAGGGAGAGAGGGAGAGAAAGAGACGGAGGGAGGGAGGGACCAAGAAAGAAAGAAATGCCCCCATTTTACCAAGCACTGTTCCTAAAGGGAACTGTTTATGTGCAGAAGGGAGAGGCAGGTTGATGGATCGATGTCCCAGTTCTGATTGTAATCCCTGTCCTTCCCTGATGAGTCCAGGGAGGCCAGAGCTGTTCTAAGGATGTACTTGCCTACCTGTGCGAGCCTCTTTCTGTCCCAGAACACCCACTGGCTAATCTACCCTCATCTGACCCCCATCTTCTCAAAGAAGGGGCCTTCTTCCATGTTGAACAAATGAATCAGAAACAGAGAGAAACGCAAGGATTTGGTCTCACTTGGGCCACTCCAGGGAAAAGAGGAGAATGAACATCCTGATGATATTTACATAACTCTAAGTGGCTCCCACAAAACTTGACCCGGGGCGTTGGCAGGTGAGTCCTGGCAGCTGACTCGGGCCCTTCCCAGCAGTAAGGGGAAGGCCCTGGCAGGCATTTCAGCAGCCCAAGGTACAAGGAGAACCAAGTGTTAGTTTTACGAAATGCTTCCTAGGGTGGCTCAGACTGTACTGTCCAGGGGCTTCCCTGAGCCACTGGTTTCCGGGGCTACCCATTAAGCTTCTGTCCACATCTAAAGCAAAACAAAAACATCCAGGCATGCTTGTTTTCCTTTCCTCACTCTCCAGCACGAAGTGTCTAAACTTGTAAAGTACATAAATCTGCACCAAGCTGAAACATTGCTAATCTCACACTTCAAGCCCAAAACAACCCCGTTATACTTAACGTCCACCAGGTATCCATGTAAAAGTGCTAGAGTCTGCTATCAAGCATATCTCCAACCTCAAGAGGGAAAGGAGAATAAAAAAAATCAAAGCACCAGCCTGAGCAAGAGTGAGACCCCATCTCTACCAAAAATAGAAAAATTAGCCAGACATCATGGCAGGCCCTGTAGTCCCAGTTACTTGGGAGGCTGAGGCAGAAGGAGAACCTGAATCCAGGAGTTTAGGTTGCTGTGAGCTAGGCTGATGACATGGCACTCTAGTTTGGGTGGCAGTGGCACTCTGTCTCAAAAAAAAAACAAAAATCAAATCATACTTTCTCTTTCCGGTGGAAACTCTTACAGTTGTTACACATGCAAAGCAAATTTTCCTCTTATGAATCAAAAAGGCCAAAACGAGTAGAAAAAACTATATGGAGTAGAGCTAGAGAAGCCTCTGTCTCCCATACAAGGCATTGGCAAACTGTAAAATACACTCCAAGATCTCCACCTCTCAAAACCAGAAGTGCATTTCTCCTTTCTCCCCAGCAGCACTGGATTCTAGAACACTCACACTCTGTATGGTCCGTGGCTTTATGTTGGCCTAGCCAGCCTGCCCGGCCTCGAAAGGCAGACCTGCATTCATCCTAACCCAGTGGCTCCAGCATCTGATCCCCCAGCCCCCTGGAACACAGCCCTGGAGGACACCTGGTACCAGGTTGCCATGCTAAGATATTATATGTGCAGTCAATTTACCGATTTTCTAATGGGATTTTCTTCTAATTAAATTCAGGGCTACTTAAGATGAAATAAGTTACTGTCATATACTTAGGTCATACTTCAGGCTATTCAAAGGACAGAAAAGAAAAAGATCCTTCCCAACCCCCCACCCCCCGCTTACATTAATATTCTCTGGGGCGCAACTTCCATCTCTCTTGTCAGAGGACAGGGACATATTATCCAAGCAAACGAAGAAATCTGGCTCAGCTTCTCAAGGATTCCTAGTGACCTCAACCTAGAAAGGTCCCTTTTCTCAGATCAGGCAAGGCCTGGATCTGAATGGACCACATCTTGAGGCTGTCGTGGTCACAGCAGCCCTGGTGTTGGGAGATGCTGCTGTCTACCTGCCCCACAGGGACCAGGGTGTGAACTGCCCCTTCAGGAGAGCTGGTCTATGAAGAAGGCCCATCCCAAGGGCTCCTATCCTCAGAGGTCCCAGAATCATTCTCACGTGACCAGGGAATCCCCTTCCTGGGTGAGCGGATGTCAGAGTAGGCAAGAGGAGCTCACAGTGGGGTTCAGGGAAGAGGAATGCTTCCTGACAGGCTGGCAACAGTGGCCTGGAGAAACGCTATATTTAGAAATCAAAGATCTAGAAGACAGACTCCTTAGTGGCAAGGGGCATTTAATTTCTACAAACTATGACCCAGATGGTCAAAAAAGTAGAAGTGAAGGAATAGAGGCCCAAGAGTTTGAGACTCCACATACCACCCACCCGCCCGACCCAATCCCTGAATCTCACGGCCAGATCTGAGGGCCAACCCAATTCATCCATCAGTATGATCGGTCACATGACACGACACCACTAAATACAAGGACATGAATCCCGAACTTGCTACTTTGAAGGAGCATCATCTCAAGAATTCTCAGTAGAATCACTTGGGAAAAAAAGACTCACATGTTGCTTTTTCATGCTCCATTAATTGCAATAATAGGACAGTGTGAATAGGTGATCTGGAACCTAAAAGTTTGTCATTGTGGAAACCATACCCTGTCATACATGAATGACGATGGCCAACGTTACTACGCAAATAAAGTCAATGAAGAAATGATAGACTAGAAATAAAAGGATTGGAATGATGACCCAGTTCTCCTCCCCCTTTTCACATTTAACACTGGTTTTTCTGTCATGACAACATATTCTTCATAAATACACTGAACAAAGTCTGTGGTCAGAGAAATAGGAAAGCATGAATCGCATGTCTACTTATAGATTTAATTTAAGACAGTTCCTTAATAACACCAAAAAAATATAAACTTAAAGTATTTTAAGCTCGTTTTCTGCTGGGAAGTGGTAGACAAGTGCATGCCTGAAGTTAAAACTTGGTCTATAATGTGTTCTGTTGAAAGTTTCTAACATCTGCTTGTTTCCAAAAATACTTATGTCTGTTATTCTTGATATAAAATTCTACACTATCTTCAATAAATAAATAATAAAGTGTTTCTTAAAAGTATGAAATGTAAACTTCGTTGTCCTTTCCAACACACGCTTTAAAAACATTGCTTGAAATGTGACTGGGCTCTTACACGGGAAATTAAAACGCTACACATTCGGTTCCCAGCAAAGGGAGTACTCTGCCACTGTGCCGACACCATCACTTAGAAAGCACGTCTACAGCCCTAATTAAATTCTCAGGACCTGCAAGCAAAGAGAAGACCATGTATGCAGGAAAGCCAGACTCGGGCACCAAGAGAACATGCTGAGAACATTTTGTGACCAGACACACTAGGATTATGAGAACATTCACACACGAACAAAATATAGCTCATATTTTTCATTAGCGAATCGCGTTACTATCTAATTAGCCAACCTATCTCCTGGCATTTAAAGGGGGAAAAAAAAATCAAAGAACTCAAACCAAACAGGTTGGCACATGCTCATACATCCTGACTCTGGCAATGATCACAAGTATTTCCATTACTGAGAGAATGGTGTGTGCGCGATGGAGTGTGGGAAAGAGTCCGAGAGCCTCCTCCCACGCCAGGTCTGCGGGGCCCGTGTGCTCTTAGTGGCATTCCTTCCTTTTCGTTCATCATCTCCAGCTGACATTTTTCCTTTCCACACCTTAAGGATCCAGGACATGGCTTTTGGGGGAATATACCAAAGACAATTGCTGAGATTTCCCATGACAACCAGAATCCAGCATATTCTAGCAGAGAACAGGCTCAGAGCAGGTTACCAGTAACCATACTTGTCAGAAAATATCTCAGGGCCTCTGAGCCAAAAGAGGATTTTCCAACATGGCTGGCAACCAGGACCCAATGACATCCCGAAGTTGCCTCTCTGGTGACCTGTGATGATCTGACCCAGCAGAGTATAACTTTGTCCATAAAGAGTTTCAGGGGGCGGCGCCATAGCTCAGTGGGTAGAGCACCGGCCACATGCACCAGGGCTTTGAACTCAGCCCAGGCCTGCTAAAAAACAGACCAAAAAATAGCCTGGCATTGTGGCGGGTGCCTGTAGTTCCAGCTACTTGGGAGGCTGAGGCAAGAGAATCGCTTGAGCCCGAGAATTTGAGGTTGCTGTGAGCTGCAATGCCACAGCATTCTACTGAGGGCAACAAAGTGAGACTCTGTCCCAATTGAAAAAAAAAAAAAACAGTTTCTATGACCATATTCCAAGCATGCTAGGAGCCAGCACTGAATCACCCAAAGGTGTGCCACTGCGTTTTCATCACCATGTATTAGTACAAGGCCTAGAAGGGGATGAAACGGCTCAAACAGCACACCTGCCAGAACCTTCCATAAATCAGCTTTTCAAAGAGCTAAGCCGGGGCCAGACCAGAAGACCATCGCATCATGTGATGGGGCCTGGGGGTTCAGAAGTGACAACACGACTGCCATAATTGTTTCCAACACACACACCAAGGACTGAGCAAGGTCTACTTGGGGGCTGTTGGAGATAAGAAATAAAGGGGTGACGTGAGTCCTTCAAAAATACAGACATTGCATTTATAAATCGATTTTATAGTTACCAGACACATCCCTCCAGCCCAGGGATGGGCCAGACTTTCAACAGCACCCCACTGGGGGCCAGGGAACTGCAAACGCCCTAGAAGCTGGGATGAGACTTGTGTTGAGGACCAAGGAAAACACCGTTTTGTCTCATAAGATGGGAAACTCTTTGTGCGGGGTGGGAAGGATTGTCGAGAATTAGTCCTAGAAGCTTCTAAGGGGCCTGTCACTGCTGTCCCACATCCCCGTGGCTGAACACCCAGTGGTGGTTTTCTTAGAAAAGGAACACAATTTCCAGACGGCAGGTGCGGCCTGGGGCTGGAGCCCTGCAGAGCACACGCTGGGCCTGTCCCTACGGCTCATCGAACAACTGCAGGTCCAAGCGGACCACAATCTCTCCCGTGGGGACCTCGTGCAGCAGCAGACACTTGGTGACTGGCCCCTTGGAGCCCTGGTCTTTCTTGATGTCCGCCACGCGGATCTCCGTCCGACCCAAAAAATCTGAAAGGAGAACAAACAGACTCTGCTCAGACAGGGAGAATTCCTGCTCTTCAAGACGCGTGTTTGGTATATTGGGGGTCTCAAAAAAAATTATTATATGCTCCCCTCTTCTCTGTCCTCACATGTGAGACCAGCACTGGGATTTCCTGCTTACTCCCTAGCGGAGTTGTCAATATGCAGTGATTTTCAACCTTTTTTTTTTTTTAATCTCACAGCACACTTGAACCTATAGTTCAATTTCTGTGGCACATTTAAATTATGTTGATCAAAAAAAAAAGAGTAGGCTCGGCACCTGTAGCTCGGTGGTTAGGGCACCAGCCACATACACTAGGGCTGGAGGGTTCAAACCTGGCCGGGGCCTGCTAAACGACAATGACAATTACGACAACAAAATAGCTGGGTGTTGGCTCGGTGCCTGTGGCTCAGCAGGCTAAGGCGCCAGCCAGGTACACCTGAGCTGGCGGGTTCAAATCCAGCCTGGGCCTGCCAAACAACAATGACAGCTGCAACCAAAAAATGGCCGGGCGTTGTGGTGGGCGCCTGTCGTCCCAGCTACTTGGGAGGCAGAGGCAAGAGACTCTCTTGAGCCCAGGAATTGGAGGTTGCTGTGAACAGTGATGCCACAACACTCTATCCAGGGTGACAGCTTGAGGCTCTGTCTCAAAAAAAAAAAAAAAGAAAAAAAATAACTGGGCGTTGTGGCAGCTACTTGGGAGGCTAAGGCAAGAGAATTGCTCAGGGCCAAGAGTTTGCTGTGAGTTGTGATAATACAGCACTCCACCAAGTGTGACATAGTGAGTCTGTCTCAAAAAAAAAAAAAATTACAAAATTAATAAATAAAATGAAAAGATTTGGGAGCTAAGAAAAAAATAAAACAAGCCAAGTGACAGGGAAGGAGGGAGGGCCGCAGGGGACGAGTTCACTCACCATCCGGTGAGAACTGGTCTCTCTCGAACACAGTAATGCAGAGAACCTCCTGCTCCAGGTCTCTGATGAAGAACTGGCAGTTGGAATTCCACTTGGGGTTCAGCGTGTCCTGGATTGTCTTGGTGATGTGGCACTGGGAGCCCATGGTCACTTCACAGTATGGATTGCTCTTTCCTGGGTGTGAACAAAAGCCCTTGCCAGGCAGGAGTGACACTTCACTTTGATCCCCCTCTGCCACGCTTCATAGGTGGCGTTAAATAGACTATCTGGGTGAAAACTCCAATTTAACTTCATGCTTAAACTGCGAACAGAGAATTAGATGAATGGGCTATTAAGCCAGGCCCTCCTGTCCCCTCACTTTGGCCTCACTTCACCATCTACTGTGAATGCAGCCCCTTAGGTTGCTCTGAAAAGCAGAAAGGTAGAAAAGATTAAAAAAAAAAAATACCTCCAGGTTTTGAGCAAGTACTAGAAAAACCAATTTGGGAAGGAAATGGGGGAGCATGGAAATGGACATTTGATTGGAAGCCAGTGGGGCTCTGGGCACACAGAACAGGCTTCCAGCCCTCAGCGTCTGTTTGGCCGGGGGCTTCCCAGGGCCTTACCGTGTGACCGACAGGGCTTCAGCTCAATGCCTTCAACCACATTCACCATCAACCTTCCAATGCCTGTGGCCCTTTGGGAACGCACTATGACAGCAGGAAAAACAACACAAAATGTCTCATTTGAACTTCTGACACCTGTCCCGTGTCCGTCTGCTCACAATCCATTTTATGACGTTCCTGTCCCCACCCAAAAGTAATTCTCACCTCCTGTTCTTAACCTGTTGCTTCCTGCTCCTGGAATCTGTCCTCTACCTCCCATCTGCATCCCACCCCATACTCACATCCATCCCACCTCATTCCTCTCCTCTAAGACCGGGGGCATCTTCTACTCCCGGGAACCTGGGTCCAGCCAAATGCCCCCCACGCCTCACCCCCCGTGCCGCCCAGTGGGCATTACCGAGATACGCCTTCTCCCGCTTCTTCTTCTCGGTCTCTATGTAGAGCTCGGAAGCAGCTTTGATTTTCTGTACCCAGGCAGTCCTTGAACGGAAAAAGACAGAAAGTTGCCAAACAGAACTCAGGAACAAAACGGCAGGTCTGCTAAAATTCTGTTTCCAGGACTATTTTCTTTGTTCGTTTGCTTTGAACAACAGTCTCAGGAAAAAGAGTCTGATTTTCATGTCACATGATGTTAATAGCATTCCTACCATCAGGAAAAAGGCATGAGGGACATGTTTATGGACGTCCCAGTGCAGGGAGAAGTGCCGACTTGGGGGGCTCATCTCCCTCCATGCGCCTCCTCTTCCTCCCTTACTGGAGAGCATCACAGATTTGCCTAACCCCGTGAGGGCAGGGAGATCTCTCTTATAAAATCAACCCAGGATAGAACAAAACCATTTTCCCAGATTAAGAAGCACTTCATGTGAAAGAGCAACACGCCCAGGGGAAGCATTTGGGGTTCGTGTTTTCTCCTTCATTTTTCCCTGAAAACCATATGCGCAATAACTTTAGCCAATTTTCTTGCTTGGTGCAAATGCTCTTTGGAATGTTGTTGGCCTTGTGTCAAGTTCACCCTTCAGAAAATGATCTATTTCATTTGGCTCCAGGGCAGAGTCTGGAAGACATGATTGAAGCCAAATACCCACAGCTCTGGGATCCAGAATGCCTGTCTAAGTGAGCCAGGTAAGGAGGGGTTCAGGTCTGGGTGGTCCTGTTCACCCCCAAATCACCACTTCTTATTGATTCCTGTCACCTGGAAAACCTAGAGAAACTTGAGATGGTCCATTTATCTCAAAGTATGCTGAAAACATCTAAAAAAAAATTTTTTTTTAAAGACAGAATTTCTCTCTGTTGCCCTCAATAGAGTGCTATGGTTATCAGTAGGGTTCTGTGGCCTCAAACTCTTGGGCTCAAGCTATTCTCCTGGCCTTAGCCTCCCGAGTAGCTGTGACTACAGGAGCCCACCACAATGCCCAGCTTACTTTATTTTATTTTATTTTATAGAGACAGAGTCTCACTTTATTGCCCTCGGTAGAGCACCGTGGAGTCACACAGCTATTTTTCTGTTTGCAGTTCAGCTGAGGCCGGGTTTGAACCTGCCACCTTCGGTATATGGGGCCAGCGCCCTACTCGCTGAGCCACAGGTGCCACCCAACGCCCAGCTTATTTTTAGACACAGGGTCTCACTCTGGCTCTCATGTGGTCTCGAACCTGTGAGCTCAGGCAATCCGCCCACCTCGGCCTCCCAGAGTGCTGGGATTACAGGTGTGAGCTACCCAGCTGGGCCAAAAAAAAAAAAAAAATTCTTAACCAAAATTAGTTTCAATCTATTTTATTTTGAACACTTCATACCATATATCAAACTTCAGAGAGACTCTAGAAAAAAGTCCTGTGCACTTCACCCCTGGAGATTACGGCGTTGCAACTGGGGAATGTTGGACCTATTGATTAACCAACCACCCCCAGGAGTCCCAGACCCGGTGGAGCCCAGGGGGGCAGACGGCAAGTCTTACCTTTCGTTTATGCTTTCGGCTCGGAGAGTGTAGACTCGGTCAATGTGGGAAATGTGGAAGATGGGTTCATCTCCAGAAGGGTCAGTGGGTAATTTTACTAGAACCTCATTTAGGAAAATAGGCTGGAAAGTAATGCCCAGACATTACAGAAATCGGCAGTGGATCTGTGTGTTCCAGTGAGCTACGAGTGTGAGTGTGTGTACGTGTGTGTACGTGTGAGTGTGTGCATGTGTGTGTATGTGTGAGTGAGTGTGTGTGTGAGTGTGTATGTGTGTGAGTGTGTGCGTGTGTGTGTGTGAGAGTGTACGTGCGTGCATGTGTGTGAGTGTGTGAGTGTGAGTGTGTACGTGTATGTGTGAGTGTGTGTGAGAGAGTGTGCATGTGTGTATGTGTGTGTGAGAGAGTGAGTGTACGTGTGAGTGTGTGCATGTGTGTGTACGTGTGAGTGTGTGCGTGTGTGTATGTGTGTGAGTGTGTGCGTGTGTGTATGTGTGAGTGTGTGCGTGTGTGTATGTGTGAGTGTGTGTGTGAGAGAGTGTGCATGTGTGTGAGAGTGAGTGTGTGTACGTGTGAGTGTGTGCGTGTGTGAGTGAGTGTGAGTGTGTGTATGTGTGTGAGTGTGAGTGTGTGCATGTGTGAATGTGTGTGTGAGTGTGTGCGTGTGTGTGAGTGTGTACGTGTGTGTATGTGTGTGTGCGTGTGAGTGTGAGTGTGTGTGCACACACACTTATGAGAATATGTCCTAGAAAACGAGAGTTCAAGTGTGTATGTTTCAGTGCACGTGCCAGTAATCAGACTAAAGTTATATGTGTTTTCCAGTAAACTATACCAGAATAATGATTTTTTTTGTGTTAATATTGGCTGTCATATATTAAAAATAATAAAAATGGATTTCTGCCCGCTCCATTTTTTGCAGGTATTTTTAAGTCCTTCAGAAAAAGGTTCGACTAGTCCCTTTTTCCCAAAGTACATCTAAATAGCAGTCTCCGTCCACTTTACATCCAAGCGCTTCCCTCCAAAGATGTTCAATGCCCAGTTTCTAGTAGCAATCTATATAAACACACAGCTCACTTCCCCAAAATAGAGCCAACTGCTGCTTCAGAGAAAGTTCTTCTATAAGAACATTCTACACAAACTTAGAAAAACAACATCCCATGACACAAGGACACACGGACACAGCCACCCACATATGAGCAGACTTATTGACTGTTTAGATAGGATTTTGCTGGAAAGGGGAGAGGCACAGATGTTGCAAGCTACATGAAGAAGTTTGGTGGGGGCTTTAGGATTATTTGGAAGGTGACATGGCCACTTGAGTTGATGATGCGTTGCCCCTCTATTCCCAAGCTTTTTCACGCCTGTCCCATCTATAAACTAGACCACTAGCTCCTTATAGGGTAAGGCATTACTTTGTCACATTCCCCAGGGACTCACAGCAGCCATTGGGCAACGTACAAAAGTCTCATCAATAGAATTGTGCGTTATTGAAACTGCAGTGTGGTTCATACCCACCCTCCACTTTGGTCACCCTAAATCCTGGCCCATCTTCTTTGCCTTCTGCTCCGCCATAGCCCCAAATCCTGCTAAAACTCTGACTCCTTCTGCAAACTTTTTTTCCCCAAACACATTAGCCCTGACAGTACAATCTAGAATCGGACTTACTGTTTTGTACATTTTGTACTGCAGGTTAGATTTGGGGCTGAAGACCTTGTCGGTGCCAGAAGACCCCAAGGGCTTTGTGATTTGAGTCAGCAGGAGGAAGTCGTTGAAGAGGAAACCGTACAGCTCCTTGTTGCTCTTGGCCTTGTAGAGTTTCCCACTGTGCAGAAACTTCCGTGGCCCCAGGCAATTGGTCACTGAATTGAACACAAGTTGCTGAAAAAGGAAAACAAAACCCAGAGAAGACACATAAAGGAAGGTCATTTTTTATGCTCTTGTGTCTCTGTATCTGACAGCTTGGGCTCCCTCCGGGTCTAAGGCCTGTGTCTTAGGCACAAAGCAAGGACAGCTTTGAAGACTTCAGCCAGTGCCTTTTGGAGCCAAGAAATCAAAGTCACTCGAAGGCATGTTTCTAGGGGTTCCGAGTGTTGAGATGAGTCTTGATTACACTTCAGAAGACTTTGCCCATGGCGGGAGCGTGCTAGTGTCTTAGGGTGCGATCTGTGCACTTGTCACCTTTGTTATTTACTGGGGAAATGGGGTTGCAGGAAGAACAATGCCCACTGGGCTCCCACCTTGAGGGCCACCTGCTCTGTGCCGAGCACCGCACGGGAGCAGTGTGGACCAGCTCTGCCAAGAAGGCCCCACACAGGTGCGCGAGTCACTTGTGTTTCTGGAAATACCAGGAACTGTCTGTGTACAATGCCCTAGGACAGATGCTACTTTCCAAGATGAGAATGGAGTCCAGGGCCCTAACACAGGGGCGACTGCAAAAACTCAGGGGTGTTTAGTGACACCACAATGCCAAACTGGACAGGCACTGTATTGCGTCTCACCCGAATCACTTATTCAGAAAGTGTGAAGGGGAAAAGCCCTCTCCCTGCACTCCCGACCCTCACGGATGGCTGCCCGTGAAGAAACGCAGCTCTAACATCTCACCGAGGTCTGTCACCTCATGCCAGGTTCTGAAGGGACAGGGGAGGACTGAGGGGCAGATGACCTGCTAAAGCCCCTTTTTGACAGCAGAGGGAGAGACCGAGGAGGGCAAGGCAAGGCTGTGGGCTGGCCAGCAAGATGACCAGGCAGAGCCCAGAATCCCTACATACCTGGCCCAGGGACCTCCAAGTTTGAGGTGTGAGCTGTGAGCCCTACAGACTTCTCTGAGGACAGTATTTGAGAAGGGGTGGTGGGTTCACAACGTATGTCCCCCCAGAGATACTAGTGGCCACCTGGCCACCTAGTCCATCTCCAATGTGGCACCCATGTGACTAGAGATATACAGGTGGCAAAGGAAGTGGCCACTGCACTCTGCTCTAGCCCCGGAGAGGGATGACAGCCTCTAACCTCCCAGAGGGACTCTCAGAACCCAAAAGACCAAAGTTAACACCCCAACAGGAGATTTCAAAACATATTCTTCACCCCTTGCCCTCTGAACAGGAGCCTGGAGACCAGTCTGGCCCTTTTTATCTGCCAGAAGAGGGTTCAAGCCACTTGGGGACAATGGATCCAGAGAAGGCAAGTGTCATTGGAGCCAGTGACATGAAGGATGACACGGAGGCCGGGACAACACTGAACACATGTGAATAGTATTTACATGTCTCTATCGTCAGACAAGAACACTAAAGGCCGCGTTTATTGGAAACTTCAATCACTGGTGTGTGTCCCAGCATGGATCCCCCTGTGACCCTAAGTCAGGAAACAGAAGACAGAGCACCCCCATCCTGTCACCGTGAACAGCATAAAGACAAACACAAAGCTGTTGCACAATGGCTAGGAAAGATTGATCAAGAGAGAAGGACAGTCATCTGATTCCAAAGAGAGGACATAAGCTGAAAATCGAGGGACAAGAACTTGCTGACATCTCAGGATGAAGACCCCAGCCTCACTGAGTCCCTCTGATTGGAGCTGTTAGGTTCCGGGAAGGAAAAGGCCCTTTCTAAAGTGCATGTGGCCATGTCAGCATTTCTGCCTGGCAGCTCCCCAGGTCCCTTGTCTTCAGGATCAAGTTAACATCCCTTTGAATGACACATGGACCTTCCTTGGCCAGGCCGTGGACTGCCTTGCTGTTCCTCTACCTTCCTCCCCGCCGCCCTGTTGAGAGTGGGCCCTCCACACTGAACGCTCTGTCCCAGCCTTTACTGAACAGACAGCTTCACCCTTCAATGCCTGGTCAAGTGCTGCCTTCTCCAGGGCTCCCTGAACGCCCTCCCTCCCATCACCTGTCCCCACAGCATTCGGCACCCAGCTCAGCCTCATCGATCCTCACGTTGTGTTATAAATCATGGCTTAACACCCCCTCCACTGCCCACCTTCCTCCAAGACCACAAGCTCCTTGACAGTGGGGGTCACATCTTATATTTATGTCCTCGGAGTTTAGTACTGGGCAGTAGCACACGGAATGATGGCTCATTGGCGGACATCAATAAATACTCGTGGGTTGATGAGCAGGTGAGAGAATCATGAGCCAATCCACCAAAGACTGCCCCCAGATGGTGCAGCCACACAAATTTCCCGTATGTGAGCCCACAACCATCCCCTCAGTTTCCACAGGGCTGCTTCCACGACTCTGCTCATCCCATACCCACATAAGGCGGACAGGAGGTGGGTCTGCAGAGGAACCAGGGTGGTGGCTTCCTCAGGCAGTGACTAGCAGCCTCAAGCTCCTGGACTTACAAGAAGAAAACCATAGGGAGAGCGGACAAAGGAGCCCCAGGGAATGGTGTAGGTGTGTGTGTGTGTGTGTGTGTGTGTGTGTGCTGGTTTGTACATGTGCACACAGGCAGGTATAAACAGAAGCAGAGAGAAAAAACAGAAAGAATGAGACTGGAGAAAAGCTTAAATGACAAGAAGAAAATTAAAGACCAAAGAAGAGACTTCTGTTTCTAGAAGTATGGTGCATTAGATATTATGAATGACTCACCAACAAAAACTAAAAACAAAAGCAAAAACTGAGTAAAATACAAAGATTCAATTTCTGAATGCAAGCAATCTTGCAAAAAATAAAAATAAAAACAAAGTAAGAAATTTGCAGAAGCCAAAAACAGAATGAACACGGGAACTTTGGAGAGTAACTGAGCATCAGAGCCAGCTGTGGCTCTCAGGACCTCTCTTGAACCTGGTGATGTTGAACTTCCATTGTAATGGCCATGTAGGGTTCAGAGACCCAGGGCCAAAGTGAAGTGGGCCCAAGTGAAGTGGAAGATCTTCAAGGTTAACAAAAAGCTGGACTCAGAGGAAGAATGACAAGTGAACTCAAGCACAGAAGGAATGAACAAGATACCTTTTCTGGCATTGACCATGGTGTATGGAAGGGAAATATGCCCATGAGAATTTGTGACCACCAGGTAGCTCTCATTCAAGTTTGTAACTACAGCTCACACAACTGGTGTAAACCCCTTCCCCAAAACTTTCTAAATTAATTTAGGTATTTCTCATAGCAGTCCTCCCAGGATGAATGCAACTTCAGACAACAAAGATGCCCATGGGTAAAGTTCCAAGCAACATTGAATTCACAGTCAAAAATCACAATATACGGCCAGGCATGGTGGTGCACATCTGTAATCCTAGCACTTTTGAGGCTGAGTCAGGAGCATTGCTGGAGGCTGAAAGTTTGAGATCAGCCTGAGCAAGAGTGACAGCAGGGGCACACGCCTGTAGTCCCAGCTACTTGGGGGGCTGAGGGTTACTTGAACCCAGGAGCTTGAGGCTGCAGTGAGCTATGATGACGTCACTACACTCTAACTAGGGCAACAGAGCAAAATACTGTCTCAAAAAAAAAAAAATCACCATATATACAGAGAAACAGGAGGGTTGAGAGGAAGCTAGCAGAAACAACAGATAAAAAAACAAGACCCATAACTTTAGTATTGTGATGGTCAGATTTGGAGTATATAGGAATATGTTTAAAATGTGTTAAGAAATAAATGAAAGCCAGAGTGGTGGCTCACGCCTGTAATCCTAGCACTCTGGGAGGCCGAGGTGAGTGGATTGCCTGAGCTCATGAGTTCCAAGACCAGCCTGAGCAACAGTGAGACCCCGTCTCTAAAAATAGCCAGGTGTTCTGGTGAGTACCTGTAGTGCCAGCCACTCAGGACACTGAGGCAAGAGGATCACTTGAGCCCTAGAGTTTGAGGTTGCCGTGAGCTATGACGCCACGGCATTCTACTGAGAGTGACAAAATGAGACTGTCTCAAAAAAAAAAAGAAAAAGAAAGAAGTAAGAAACATGAAGGTTTTAGCAAAAAAT
Source organism: Perodicticus potto (assembly GCA_963574655.1). Taxonomy (NCBI): domain Eukaryota; kingdom Metazoa; phylum Chordata; class Mammalia; order Primates; family Lorisidae; genus Perodicticus; species Perodicticus potto. The sequence goes on from CAUYRH010106907.1 coordinate 31,913, forward strand.
AAGGAACAAGAAAGAAACTGACAGAAGAAAATAAATGGAACTGGCAATGGGAAATAATAGAATTGAAATAAAAATCTTAGCGGAAGGAGTCAACAGCAGGTGAGGAGCAGCAGGAGGGAGGTTAGGCAGCTGCAGGTTGGGTCATGATTTCGTGTGTCCTCTTCCAGGCTGGCTGCCAAGGCTTAGCCAGGGGAGGCCGGGTCCCAGCCCAGGGCAGCTACCTCAGACAGGCCTTCGCACTGCACGTGGGCCTGGATCCACTCCAACCGGTCTGAGTTCTCCTTCTCACGAACGCCTTCGTTCACCTGGGAACACAGCTCTTCCGCCTTCTCCAGTGCATGCTTCAAGTGGCTGTGGTCGGGGTGGTTTTCAGGAGTGTTTTCCAGGATCTACACAGGAGAGCAGACAACAACATCTCCTGCTCAGGCCATCCTCTCACGCAGTGCAGGCAGGCCTGGGTCTGCTGTCCTGGAGGGTCAGGTCCAGCAGAGACAGGCCACCGTCCCTGCCTGAATGGTGCCCACTGGAGTGACCGCAGCAGAGTGCCCACTGCGGCTGCTTTTTGTTGGCTCCAGTGGGTGGCCTTGCAGAAGCCCGCTCCTCTTCATGGACCCCGTGGGGGGCAATGGGTCCTCACATCCTAGAGGCCTCAGCCAAGGGAGGGAAACCAGCAACCATCTCGTTTCAAGATTGTTCTCTTTTAAGCACCAAAAGAAGAGAGAAAAGCTTCATCTTTCTCTGCTGCTCCCCCTTCGTTTTCTAATTTCGGATTAACATGAGGGTACAAACAATTAGGTTACAATGTTTGCATGTGTTAGGTAAAGTCTCTGTTGTAATTGTGTCCCAAACCCAGGAGGTATGCCATGTACCCTTACATTATACCCATCAGGTGGGTGCTGCCCCCCTTTTAATAAAAGGATTTGTCATATTCTTCTTAGCAAAGTATCTCAAGAATGGAAGAAATAGTATCCAATGTACTCAGCTCTACTATGAAGCTAATCTATAGCTTTCATATGAAGGCTATACCAATTATAGCACAAGAATGTGGGAAAAGGGGCACGGGAGGGGAGGGGAGGGGATAGGATGGGTGGAGGGAGGGTAATTGGTGGGATCACACCTACGGTGCATCTTAGAAGGGTACAGGTGAAACTTACTAAATGCAGAATACAAATGTCCTCATACAATAACTAGGAAAGTGCCATTAAGGCTATGTTAAACAGTTTGATGAAAATGTTTCAGATTGTATATGATGCCAGCACATTGTACCCCATGATTGCACTAACGTACACAGCTATGATTTAATAATAATAATAATTTTAAAAAAGGATTTGTTCTGTAAAATTTGGATTCAGTCAAATTTTACAGAACAAATTGTGGGTCTTTTAGGTCCACACTTAAGGACCTAAAAGACCATATGTGGCCTTAAGGCTGCAGGTTCCCCACCCCTGACTGTGTGTCCTGTCCTGCAAAATGCTAACATCCCAGGGTGAACCCTCAACCACACATGAAAACCCACAGCATCACAGAGGGTACGCGTAACCCTGGAGCCAGAAGCACCCTTAGAATTTCTTTTTGAAAAATCTTCATGCTTCGGCCTGAGCAAGAGTGAGACCCCGTCTCTAAAAATAGCTGGGTACTGTGGCAGGCACCTGTAGTCCCAGCTGCTCTGGAGGCTGAGGCAAGAGAATCACTTGAGCTCAAGAGTTTGAAGTTGCTGTGAGCTATGGGGCCACGCCACTCAACACCCGGGTGACTGAGTGAAAAAAAAAGAAAATCTTCGTTCCGTTCCATAGAGGAAGAAACTAGACCCAGAGACCAGGACCAAACCCAGGCATCCCAGTCCCAGTTCTGTGCTCCTCTCCTGCCTGCTCACTCACCTGGGGACATGCAATGGCATTCTGGTGTTTGATCTGACGGTGTCCCACCAACCCCCCATGAGGCTTGAGAGCAGCAAGGTGCCACATTCTGTATGCTTAGCATGCAGCCTGGGGTGTGAGAGGACCAGCGGCTGCAGCAAGGGCAGTGGGTACCCTGCACAGATGTCCTCTAGAGACTGGCTCTTCCCTGGATCTGTGAATAGCTGCAGGCACCCGTGCACCTCTGGATCCGCATGCAGACGGGACCGTCGGAGCAAACATGTGCTTTTCTGAGTAGACCTTTCCAAGATGGCAGGTGAGGGTGCTAGTTCTGATGCTAGACCTCCTGGGTTTCAATCCCTGCCCCACCATGGGTCAATTTCCTCATATGAGAAATGGGGATGTTAACAGCACCTCCGTTATAAGGTCGTCTAAAGGACTGAATGTACTGGTGCAAATGGAGCATCTTGCAAAGCACCTGGCCCTTGAAAATTGCTCAAAAAGCCACAGCAATTACCATCCGATCCTTAAAGGACTTGGAGGCCCCTAAAACGGTCATTACCTGTGCTCTAGAAAAGACTTTAAGCTGCCTCTAAAATGCACCAGGAGAATGTTGAGAGCCTACTCGCCTGGACCTTGTTCACATCCAAACAATTTAAGTGAACCTTACCCTCATTTCAAAGTTAGACACTGGTATAAAGACCTAAGTGAGTGCTCACACCCTGGGCCCTGTGTGTCCACCAAACAATTCCAAGCAATGGCCTCGACCTCTGGACCAATCCTGACTGCACATTAGAATCCCTTTGGAAAACTTGATGCTTCATCCCTGACTGTATCAGAATCTCAGAGGTAGAACTCAGGCTTGTGATTTTTCCAGAGCTCTCCAAATAATTCTAAAATGTAGCCAAGTCTGAGGACTACCATTCTGACCAGGAGCCCATACCGCTAGCTTGTGTGAATTGATATGTTTTGTTTTATTTCAAAATGAAAACAAGTTTATTGAATTTTCTAATTATAAAAGTAATATTGTACAATGTATAAAATCTAGAAAATGCAGAAAGTTATAGAGAACCTAAAAATCACCCAAAATCTCTCCACCTTGAGAGAATGTGTGTCTATATGAGTTGATATATTTTTCCTTGACACATACATACATAATTTTTTCATACATGACTTTTTAAAAATAAGAATTAGATCATGCTACCATCTTATACACCATGCTGTTCTGTACACTGCTTTACATGTCTCTTACATGTCTATTTCATATGGATCTATACTATCAATTTTGTTGTTTGCTTTTTTTTTGCAGTTTCTGGCCATCTCCGGTATATGGAGCCAGCGCCTTACTCACTGAGCCACAGAGATTTTAAGGGTTGTATAATATTATCATTGCAAAAGTAAACCACTATACATTTAAATAGTTCCCTTCTCATAAAACTTCATGATCTTTCCAATTTTTTGATATTTCTTAAATTATTTCCTTAGAATAAATTCCTAGAAGCGGAATCTCAAAGCCAGGAGAAAATGCAGTTTGAGCTATACCTTGCCCTCTAAAAGGCTGCACCTACAAATTTACCTTCCACCAGCATCCCTCCTGCCAACACTGGGGACCCATAGTCTGTCCAACATATGGCAATCTGGCAAGCCAAAAACAAAGTAGTTCCTTGTTTCATTATGAATTTCCTTTATTACCAATGAACGTGAACTTTGTGTACATTTAAAACCTAAATATACTCAATGATAAAGCTAACACCCTGCTTAGAGGAAGCCAGACACTTCACAGAGGTTAAGTCAGTTAATTCTCACATCACTATGTGGTAGGTACTATTAGTGTCCCCACTTTCCAGACAAGAAACTGAGGCCCACAGACGTTAAGTAACTGGCCCAAAAGCACACAGTTGCAGTACCAAGATCCAAACCTCCTTGGTCTGGCTGCAGACAGTGTGCTCTTTACTGCTTCTCTATCCCGAAATCGCTATCTCAGCCAGGAGGTAACCACCACCTACAGAGAGACGGGCATTCCTTTAGATATTCTTTCTATATTTAATAGTCACATGTACAGTTTCTTCCCTCTGACTGCAAAATAGACCATATTGTAGATTGCTTGGTGAGTTTAGTTTTATTGTTACACATAACAGCATTTTCTGGATATCTTTCCATGCTAATACATAGAATAGAGGTTGTCCTTTATCTTTTAAAATATAGCATTTTTAGAGTATAGATGTACCGTAATTTATTTAGCCATTTCCATTAACAAACATCTAGGTTGTTCTCCAGAATAAACTTTTTCTTAGGTTCTTTTAAAGTTCTATCTTTGACACTCAGTATTATTATATAAATATAATATTTATTTATTTAATATATTTATTATATTAAATATAATTATATAAATATAAATATTATTATATAAATATAATATTTATTATATATACTTATATAATAAATTTAAAATATTATAAAATATAAAAATATTAGTATTATAAAAATATTAAGTATTATAAAAATATTAAGTCTTGGCCCAGCGCAATGGCTCACTCCTGTAAATCCTAGCACTCTGGGAAGCCAAGGTGGGTGGATTGGTGATATCAGGAGTTTGAGACCAACCTGAGCTACAGCAAGATCCTGTCTCTAAAAATAGCTGGTGCTATGGCAGGTTCCTGTAGTCCCAGCTACTTGAGAGGCTGAGTTAAGAGAATCACTTGAGCCCTGGAGTTTGAGGTTGGTGTGAGCTATGACGCCATGGCACTCTACCAAGGGCCTCAAAGTGAGACTCTGTCTCAAAAAAAAATAAATAAATAATTAAACCTTAGTACTTTCATGGTTTTTCACGTATGTCTTATAACTGGCCACCTTTTTCATCCTCTTCTCAGCTTGGCTAGCTTTCAGTTCATTCCCCTGTGTTCTCTGGGGGGTAGCTATTATGTTTCCACAAATAATGGAAGTTTGTTTTTTCCTTTTTAATATTTATGTCTCTTAGTTTTTTTCTTGTTCTTGTTTTTCTCCCCACTAGCTAGATCTAGGACGCCTATTTTAAAAGCTTGTTTCCAACTTCATAGGAGGCCTATTTTAAAAGCTTGTTTCCAACTTCAATTTGCAATTAAACAAAGTATTGAAGTAAAGTAAGTATTGAGCTAATTAAATAGTAATAGTGGCACTGAAGGAGAGAAAACAGTAGGTTGAAAACTTCGTTCAAAACTTAATTATTTAACTTAGCCAAAGTGTCCCTAGTGTATTTTGTGGGGTCAGGCTTGTGCTAGACTGAGGAGATGGCTTATGTGGGAGGAAGATTTGTCACATGTAAGGAAATTGAGCAAATATGTAAACACATTGAAGATAATGAAAACCAGGCTCTTCGAGGAGTAGGAAACTACAAATATAAAAAGGGTAAGGCTGGAGTAAATACTGCACTATTGGGTTAGAATAGCAGGCATCAGCAGGAATTCATGGGCTTTAACACATAGACTTATCTAGAAATACATGTGAGTATACATGTGCATATGTAAATACATGTGCAGGAATAAACATTCATATATTTCCTAGCTCTGCTGCTGAGAAGCCCAAAAGGCAGAAACACCCCAGTAGCAATGAGCACACCTGTGCCCAGATCTGGGTTTCTAAATACCATTCTCCATTAAAAGGAACCAGACAGATCTAAAGCCTCTTTCCAGAACCTATACTCCCTATGGTTTTACAAATATAATCATAAATTCAGAGGACATATATGTCTATTTGCTTGTTTTTTAGAAAGGGATATTGAAACTATAATTTTGTTCTTTTCTTTGGGTATTGGCTTTCTTTAAATGACAAGAGAAAAACAATCACCTAATATCAACATAGAGTATCTCATGATGGTCTTCTGAAGCTGAGCAGGAGAATCAAGGCATGGAGGCACCGTGCCTGTCTTAAAAAAAAGAATCGAGAACTAAACTCTTCTGACTTCTAAGGTAGAAGTCACTTGGTTGCACAACTGAAGGGTGTGTGTTATTAGCTCTTTTCACAATAAAATAGTTTTTCTTTTCGAGTTACCAACCAGACACCCCCACATCCAGTTGGCATATGTTTTCTACACAGCAGCCGCCAGGAGTGCTGGCTGGAGGATATGCCTGTGACCCCAGCCCTCTGACACCAAGGAAGCATTCCTCTGCTTGAAAAGGCAAGGCAGGTACTTACATTTTTAATGATCAGTGGGTATCTTGTTACCCGTTGCATAGGCTTGAGTATAAAGCTAGAGAGGGGCATCCCTTTACAGCGCAGGTCCATTGCCAATCTCTGAAATAAGAGATTTTTTTTAAGTGTACTTAAGAAATCTGCAAAATTCAAAGTCAGTGACATCAACACTAATCTCATTTATCTCATTTATGTGGATGACAGCTGAGAGACCTGTGGTTGGAAGAGCCTGCCTAGTTATCCTGCCCAGAATGAGACAGTTTCCAGATTCAGGCTGGGAGCCCGGGAGACTTGAGTTTCCTCTCTCACAGAGATGAGATTATGACTTTGCAGAGAATATTTCTTCTAACGTCTTCAAGAACTTTATAATATTCTTGGGCACAAGAAGAGTCACAAGGCTATACAGTCAGAAGAAAAATTCCCCTCGAGTTCCAGAGATGATGGAAGGGCTGAACCTCACTGTTAGCTCTGGGTGGAGCCTACACACACCTCTGGGAGTCCCGGGAAGGGCAGAGAGACACAAGTGGTGAGCTTTGTGCCCACCCTCAGCTCCCTCCTTCTTTTCCTCCCACTACTTTTGCCTATTTGCCAACCTTCTGGAGGGCAATGGTCCTGACCCAAAAAAGTGTGTCCTGTCTACAAGTCACAAGTATTCTCTGGTGACTCAGCTCTTGAAGGCTCTGGTCCACTTTAATGCCTATAAATGGGCAGCTGCCTCAACCCAGAGCCCTGAGACCTGAAAACAGTCTGTGCCAGGACCTGCCTCAGCTATGGGCATCATCATTCCAGGCAAAGGCCAGCCACCCCCACCCGGCTGAGGCAGAAAGAGGCGAGGAAGGACAATAAGGTCCCACCCAGGGCTGGTGTCAGCACTTCCCTGAAGTTCAGGTGCATCCAATGATGCACTTCCTGCCAGGGCCCAGGAGGAGCCCAGCCCTCAGCAGAAACCCCAGGTGACCCATGGCCCTCAGCAGCCACCATCCACTGTCTTGCCTCCATCTACTCCAGGTCTCCTTAGCGATCTTTCTCACCTTAGACTAACCTCAGTGCCACACTCTTTGAACATCAAATCTGAGCATTTGAAGCTTACGTGAGGCTATGACCAAAAAGAGGCCATGCTTATACTTCACCTGGACCTCACCTTGACCGCATGACTCTGGGGGAGGTGAAGATGGCCTGTCCCTAAAACACATATGTGGCCCAAAGAAATTCTGGCTCATTCATCAAAAGGTACCTGCTTACTGGGAGCTATTTTATTCTTTTCCTATTTTTTTCCTTCGGGAGAGGTGAGGGCTATTTGAATGGCCCAGCATGGCAAGCATGGACTCACCCTGGCCCAGGCCAAGTTCCAGGGCCTGGGGCCTCCCCAAAGATTCCTTGGGGGACAGAGGTCCTGGCATCCCACACTGACCCCTATGGGCTGCCTAGAGCTGAACCCATAAAGTAGAAACAATTGGGAGATGAGCAAAGGGGCCACTGAGGCAGAGGGCAAAGCCCCTCAAAGCACTGGGGATGCACTTGCAGAGTTGTGCATGAGCCCCTCACACCCCCAGCTGCCCAAAGTCGTCACTCTGAGGAGCAGGGCCTCCACGCAGCCCGGGCTCCTTACTTTGACAAACTCCTTAAAGTCGGGGGCCTCGTCTGTCTTCTGCTGGATCAGGGCGGCCCCGTTGAGCTGGCAGCTGCAAAAGCGGATGTAGGGCTGCATATGTGGCAGCTGAGCACTCAGGATGTCTCCGATCATCTTCACCGGCATCTTCTCCCCCGACATCTTCTTGCGGACGCGCAGTGCTCTGCACGGAAACAACGGGAGGTGAGCCCTGCATTCACGCTGTCTGACAGCGCCACTGCACCCTTCTAGGTTGTACAGAAACAGAACGTGTGTGAGGGCACAGACCCAGGGCCACTCGAGGATCCATCTGGGAAGACAAGGAGGAGAAGGAAGCGAGCCCAGGGCCTCAGAGAGGGGGCACCAGGGCACTTCTCTTTGGCATGGTGGCTGTTTACCACAGTTTGTTTATTCTCGTGGAGAAATATGGAATCCTTTCCTTAGTACCTTGGACAGGATCCCTTTGTTGATGTCTCCCTTCATAGATTATCTGGTGTGGCTCAAGGACTGAGCCTATTTCCAAGGACATCACCACCCAAGGGAAGTTGCTTTCACCGCTGGAGGATAAGGAAGCTGAACTTGAGGCTCAGCAGAACCTGATTAAGACGGCAAAGCAATGGCCACAGAACAACAATCCTGTCATGTTCACCAAAAGCCAGTTGTATGTGAGTGTGAACTATCACCCCTGCATTGCCTGCGGCTAATTTGAAGGTGACTAGACTAAGAGGGGTTCTGAAAAGAGAAGTCTGTCACTGTGACAATGGGCCAATGCACCCAAATAATTCATATCCTAGAAGCCAGGAAGCAGTGTCTGTTGGGAATAAGACGTGTTTGTTCTGGGGTTAGTCCAGCTGCAATGTGAGCACTCAGGGCCATGGCGGCCAGGACCATGCCTGTGTTCTTTCAACTCCAAGGTGTGAACTATTAGCAACCAAGATCTGGAAGAAAGGCTCAGCTCTGAGCTACATGGCAGCATTCATCAAAAGGCAAAGGATGGCAGTGTACTACATGGGCAGGACCACAGCGTATGGGGCCATCCATAAGTGCGTTCACCCACCCTAGTTTTCACAGGTGGGTGGGTGGATGGACAGACAATATGGTGTATGAATTTATGATAACCTAAGGCTGGGAAGATGTTCCTAGGAATTCCTATGGCTGCTTTCACGGTCATGGTGGAGAAGCTCTTGGGTAGGAATTGGACTATATTATTCTAAAGAGGCTCCCTGGTATTAGGATTAGGCTTTAAAAACGTCAGATCACTTTCTTTTCTTTCTCCCACATTTTGGACTAGAGAAAAATGCCTTGGACTCAGCAAATCAAGAAAAAAAGTCTCAGGGACCATCAACTATATGGCATGAACGATCAGCGGTCCCACCACTAGTGCATGCCCTCCTGGGGGAGGTCAGCTCCAGCTGCCTGGGGTGTGAGAAGGGGCAGCTGGGTATCCTCAGGACAGTCCCAAGCCTCTTCCCCCAAAGAGGTTGGTGTGGAATATCCTGTAACACATAAATATTTGATCAAGGGTCACATCACCAACAACGTGGAGACACGAGAGCCTCCAATAACCATGTTACAAACTGCCACAGATGGAAACAGGAAGAAATCCTATTATTGCATCGTTTTCCCATGAGGAGCAGTTCTTTTGCAAGGGAAAAAAAGTACTTTCATCCTTTTCCCTGCTCCCTTTTTTTAAATGATGGAGGAAGATAGGAAAAAAGGGAAAGAAGAAAGGTCTGTGCGGTCCTTGCCTGGAGGAAGCTCAGACAGGACTGGGTTCTGGAGGCTCACATTTGTAACCTGGACTTGCCCCTAAACCAGGACCTGATTGACTACAGGCCTCTTGGGTTGTAAGTCTCCTTCCATGATGGTCCAACTCTCATGGGTAAGATTTTTTTTTTTTTTAATTTCAGTTTTTGGCCGGGGCAGGATTTGAACCTGCCACCTCCGGTATATGAGGCTGGCGCCCTACTCTTTTGAGCCACAGGCACCTCCCAATGGGCAAGACTTTGGAGACCTCAAGGTATTACCAGGCCCATGGGTCATGTGACTCCCACATCCCTGGGAATACTGGCCTTTTGGTGAGCAGATTTGCAATCTCGTAGAAAGGTTTACAGATTAGAGACTTTGAACTGCGAAGGGTAATCGGCCAGCTAAAAGAATGTTCCAAAGAAGGCTGACCGTTTGCTGAATGCACGAATGTCCCTAACCCCCTGAAGTCTGAAGACCAAGAGCACAGTTATGCACCTGGCACTTACTAATGCTTCTTACGTGTCGTGCTCTATAGATACATACACACATCCATATGTGTATACGCACATACCATACACAAACTTATTACTCCATTTCCTGTTGGAGAAACTGAGTCACACAAAAATTGAGTGACTTGACAAAAGTCCCACAGCTAACGGGTGACAGAGGCAGCCCAACCCAGAGCCTGCAGTTAGGACCACAGATCAGAGGCCCCCACCACACCTCCCTGCTATGGCTGCTCTGAGCCGCTGCCCACCTTCCCAGAAGAGCTGCCCTACCCCCGCCATCAGGCCCTTGCATGTCTGCCTGCTTTTCTGGGCCCCGTCCTCAGCCTCTGCTTCTCTCCCCACCGTCTTCTCCTCCGCCAATGCTTTCTTCTTCCCTCTTCGCTTCTTTCCAGCCCACAGTTTTGTTTTTTCTTCTCCCTATTCTGTCTTTACTGCCCAAGGTATATTAGTTGTTATTTATTTATTTATTTATTTTTAAATTAAGTTTATTTTATTTTATTTATTTTGTTGTTGTTGCAGTTTGCCCAGGGCTGGGTTTGAACTCACCACCCTCGGTATATGGGACCAGCACCCCACTCACTGAGCCACAGGCACCACCCTATTTATTTATTTTTTTTTAGAGACAGCGTCTCACTTTATCACCCTCAGTAGAGTGTCGTGGCATCACAGCTCACAGCAACCTCTAACTCCTGGGCTTAGGTGATTTTCTTCCCTCAGCCTCCCAAGCAGCTGGGACTACAGCTGCCCGCTACAATGCCCCGCTATTTTTTGGTTGCAGTTTGACCGGGGCCGGGTTCAAACCTGCCACCCTCGGTATATGGGGCTGGTGTCCTACCCACTGAGTCACAGGCACCGCCCTATTTTTTTTTTTTTTTTTTTTTGGAGAAATAGTATCACTATGTTGCCCTTGGTAGATTGCTGTGGCGTCACAGCTCACAGCAACCTCAAACTCTTGGGCTTAAGCGATTCTCTTCCCTAAGCCTCCCGAGTAGCTGGGACTACAGGTGCCCACCACAACGCCTGGCTATTTTTTTGTTGCAGTTTGACCGGGGCCTGGTTCAAACCTGCCGAGTTCGGAATATCTCACGTG
>CAUYRH010106908.1:0-21567 GCA_963574655.1 Perodicticus potto
GAGCCCAAGAGTTGGAGGTTGCTGTGAGCTATGATGATGCCATGGCACTCTACCCAGGGGGACAGCTTGAGACTCTGTCTCCAAAAAAAAAAAAAAAATAGTGTCATTGAGGGCTCTTCTTGTTTCTACCTCACCTCAGGCTAGATTTGCTTAATTGCAAGTATTAGAGCCATTAGATAATCTCATAGTTACAATGGTTTATCCCCAAATTAGCCCAAGAATATGGACACTGTGCTGTGGCAAGCCAAGGAAGGAGGAGTGTTGCTAAATGATTAACAGTTTAGTTAATAAAACCAATTTTGCCTTTGCCCTTGGAAGTTATTATGTGGGTGGTTATTTCTAAAAGGGGAATGGCCAGAAAAGTTGGAAATTATGTTCCCTACATATAGGAAATCTAGTTAATACAATGCTTAGCTAAATCTAAATCTAAATCTCCAATGGGAGAAAAGATTAAAGTAAATCTATAACTGCCATCTCCAAGACATTTTAATAAGTGAGAACAAGCAAGTAATATGGACACTTCTACTCTTCTGTTATAGAAGTTGTTTTATTCTGAGGGATTTTTTTTTTTTACTGTGACACTCCACCCCACAGTGAGAATATTATTTTGCATCACCGCTGAGTGCATTCATTATACTTATAAATATGATAAAATAAAATTACAAGTTTTATGAAGCAGTATTCATTCTCACTTAGAGCAAAGCACTCTGATTCTCTGTTATGATCAGTTTATAACTTTTTAATGCTAAGTTGACTTGATCATATCCTAATGGGTTGTGCAACCCACAATTGTAAAAATACCCATTTAGCATGACCTCTTTTGTGCTCAAAAGAGGGAAAGAGTCTCTGGACGTGTACCCAAGAAATATTGCCCCCATTAGATTCCATTGTGACAGCAATGTCAGAGATTGTCATTGAGGGAAGCAAAAGATTTATTTGTATCCCCCCCTTTTCGTTTTTAATATTTGGATATTTTACTGTAGACAAGAGGTACTGTAAAATAATAACAAGTAGAAGAAACCACCTTTTTACTGCGCACTCTATTCCCTGCTGTGACTCCTCCTGTCTTTGTTGTTTTACCTCAAGTCACTTTGCACCCAGACAGGCTCTTTTCCTGTCTGCCACCTTCAATCCAGTTAGTTCCACTCTTTCAGCTTCACAGAAACTCAGGAAAGAGTTTTTATGGACCTGAGAAAAATAGTTGAGAATCCTGGCACTTCATTTATAAAGTGAATTCACGGGATTATGTCTCTCTTTTTGATTTTCAAATGAGAACTAGTACATAAGTTACTTTTGTGAGCTAAAAAACAATTTCTTTTCACATGAGGAACTTGACCTTGTCTGTAGCGTATTCTTTGAAAAGAATTTGTTCGTGTTCTTTTGTGGGGGGAAAAAAAAACACTGTATAAAAGCATTCTGAGTAGAGATTAATCGATATCTTTTTTTTTCTTAATAGGTTTTAAAATGGAAAATTTTGATGCATCACTTAGTCCCTATTTCAAAGCATTGCTAGGTACCAGAGGTAAGATGGTTTTTGGTTTTGCTTACCTTCCGGCAGCACCACCCCTCCCCTGCTCACAGCTACTTGTAAATATTGCATGAGGAGATTCTAGAAAATGTGACCATTTTCTATGATAAGACTAACACTTTATCCTGGATAACAGAAGTCCTCTGACAGAGACAGGCCGCTGTAGGTGGCCTCTAGCTGACTTTGACAGGAGATCAAATTGCATGGTAAAGCTTGAACCCTGAGAATACTGTGAATTTCACCATTATCAGTGTTATGTTTTTCTCAATTCTTAGAGGTCTCTAACAGAAACTGGTTTTCAAGATGCATTGTGGCAACTGAAGTTTAAACTCTTGCCTTTTTACAACGTTAAGGGCTTTTGAATTATCCTGTCACTTCGTGTCATGTCAGCTGGTGAATGAGCACCTGTGGACTCAGGATGTTTCTCTTAATCTTTTATTACCTTTTAGGAAGTAAATCAGTTCCATATTTCCTACTTTTGATGTCACCTATAATATCTTTTAATGTCTTACCTATAAAGAAGGAAGATTTTGGCTTCATAGAAAAACTACAAATGGCTTTTATAAACAGATGAAAAGATTCAATTTTACTTATGATCTTTAAAACACCCATGTATATATGAAAACAACAAAAAAAGGACTTAATTCATCTTTGTCTGTGAAATATCACTTCACCTGTGATAATAGGGTGAGGGAAAAGAGTCTAAATTGGAACAACCTCTCTCCATGGCTGGTGTGCCCTCTATTGAAATTCAGATGCATTTGCCCTTTGACTCAGCTGTTCTACTCCTGAGACTGTCCTACAGCTGACCTGAGCGATTATGTTAATATGTACATGTTGAAGCTGTTCCTTACCAAATTGTTTGTTAGGAAATTATCTAGATACTTATCAGTGGGGGACAAGTTGAGTAAATTCTTATGTGGCCCAGTGAAAAGAACAAGTTATTGATAGATCCATCTGTATGTACTTGTGTTGGGACACTGCCTTTCTTAAGGTATAAGGGACAAAAAATCAAACTCTAAATGACTAGAACAATAATAAAAATTATTAGGGCAATTCTTTAGTCATTTCAAGGGGCTCTGTAATGTTAACCAAGAATGAGTAAAACTGATCCTGCCCCTAGTCATTTTCTACTTGCTACCCTTAATGTATTCGCAGCTCTCTCCTCAGAATAGGTCCCCCACTTGCCACCATTGCAGGATGGCTGAGGTGGCTCCAGGCAGTATTTCTAGTGGAGGATTAAGAAATTTGATCATTTGTGTGATTAAAGAACTGGAAGCTGGTCCTCAAACCTCTTTACCAGCTGTCATCACTAAAAGTTCAGTGGCTACAATTGCTCACATGCTGGGGCCTGAATCAACCACCAGAGACGAGGTTAGGACCACCATGATTACCCAGATCCTAAGGATTGGGGGGGGCCTGCTGCCCTGGAAGCACTTAGCAGTGTGGAAGGATGGATACCTGCCAATTTGGAAAGGGGAAGATCTATTACAGAATAAATAAAGCAAGATGTAAAACAGCTTCAAGTAAAAAGAAATAAAAGATGTGTGTGTGTTTGTGAAAAATATGAACACATAAATTATGTAATAGGGTAACGTCAGTTGTAAGGAGGAACTTGTTTTCTTAAAATTGACAGCCAAGGCCCAGAGCTGAATATAAAAAGTGTTAAGAATCTCCTCCTTGAGGTCCCTGAGACGGGCCACTTCCTGAAGGACTCCTTCCCTGGAGAACTTGTGAAGAGCTGACGATAGCACTCTCTGCCATCCTAGTAGAACTAGGGGGAGGTTATGGAGGGCATCTCCCTCTGGTTTGGAGGGCTGCAGGAAAGGAAGGCTGAGATCAGTTCCCCAAGTGGACCATTGAACATTTGCTCAACCTGTGAGATCAAAGGGGAAAGTATTGGAGAGAATAGCAAGATGGTATAACCAGGGGTCAAAGAAAGGGCAGAGACTTGAACCCCATAGATGCTGCTTCTGCAAAGACGCAGGAGGTGAATCCTGCATGTACCTCTAAGCCCCAGAGTAGGAGGTTTTGGCAGGCAGGTAACATTCACGAGCTATAGGTTTGGGGGATCATCATGGCAGAATGCAAAGGGGAACATGCTGCAGAGGCAGCTCCCTGGAGGTCAGCCAGAGGATGAAGATAGAACTCTTCAGGGGACCGATGATAGAGGATTTAGGTGCCAGGGAGATCAGTGCTACCCAAGGAGAGGCTGTCATTTTGCCCCTGCCAGCTACTTGACCTGTGTTCCTCTCCTTTCTCCTCCCTGCCCAACAAAGGGGATGGGTACTCCATGGGTTCTTTGAATCAATGTAGGTCTTCTCTCTCAAGCTACCAGTAGCTCCTCAGTTAGTTCCTTAAAATCTGTACCTTACGTTGGGTGTGGTGACTCATGCCTGTAAATCCTAGTACTCTGGGAGGCCAAGGCAGGTGGATTCCTTGAGCTTACGAGTTCGAGAACAGCCTGAGCAAATAAGCGAGACCCCATCTCTACTAAAAATAGAAAAACTGAGGCAAGAGGATTGCTTGAGCCTGAGTTGGAGATTGCTGTGAGCTATAAAGCCACGGCATTCTACCCAGGGTGACAACTTGAGACTCTGTCTCTAAAAGAAAAAGAAAATACTGTGCCTTAGTCATTGATCTGATCATTGCTGCTTCACTGTCATGTTTGTGTTTGTTTCTTACTCATTGTCCCTCTGCTGTTGACCATTGCACTCATAGCAGATGCTGCCTTTCTGATTAGCAACAGTGTCCCTAACCTGGCTAAATGGCACATTTTCTCTGAGTCTCCGCACATGCTGTGCAGACTTGCTGACACTTGGCTGAGATGGAAGACTTCAGAGGTCACAGACTGCCATTTCTAGGGTTTCATTACCCCATGTGTGATCCAGCAAATCTGGTTAATAAATCCAGTTAATAAGAAACTTAGCTTTCTCCTAAGTTGCTTAAATTCTTTGGAAAGAATGTCTTTATTATTCTGATTTTACTTAGCAAAATCCTCCTCTTCTGGTTGCTTTGTCAAGATTAGGAACGTTAATACTAGGTGACTTTTATAAAATTGTGGTTAGATAAATTTTTTTAATGTTTGAAAAGTTGTGATTATTTTTATATTTACCTTGTTAATCACTAAATATTTGTATTCTATTGTTTTTCAGATACCAGAGTAAAAGGATGGTTTCTTTTGGACAATTACATACCTACATTTATCTGTTCTATCATATATTTACTAATTGTATGGCTGGGACCAAAATACATGAAGAATAGACAGCCATTCTCTTGCCGGGGTATTTTAGTGGTGTATAACCTTGGACTCACGTTGCTGTCTCTCTATATGTTCTGTGAGGTAAGTCAAAGGTTAACAGCATTCTTCTCTTAAATATTGCTGTCCTTAATTGTATTCCTAAATGAGGAAAGGCAGCCACTTGGAGAGGGGATTGAACTGGATGAGCAAGTATGTTAATGCATTTTGAGTATGTTTTAGAATCAGTTTTCCAAAATGTCAGGAGTTGTTTATACAGATATGCCTAGAATATCTAAAACAGAAGCCTTTGCTATTGATTCTTGTGTTATTTATGTTTCATAGGATATTCAGAATTAAAATATTTTCAAAAATACTCTCATGCAAGTAAAATTCAGAGTGGAAAATTAACAAAATGTAAAAAGCATATGCGAGCATTTTATTAAACATTTAATAAGCCCTTGCTTCTTGTTTGGAGGTGGGGGAGGAAGGAAGTGGGCAATAGTTGGTATTTGGTATGTTTTGTGGCTCCTCAGCTTCTCTTTCCTGATCTGATAACTTGTCAAATCTCACAGTTTTTTTTAAAAGCTAAGAAGAATGGCTAGTGAGATCTGCATTTAGGATTCAAATGGTCTGTATAAGTTCAGGCTCAATTATTTCTTTGACATGACTAGAAAATCAGATTTGATGATCTCAAAAACAAATGTTACAGCTTAAATAAAAATGAAAGGCAAATTGGAATCAACATTTCAGTTACCCCTACTTTGTAAGGGATAATACTATAACCTTTAAAGCTAAAAGGGAGAGGAAAGCTGCAACTTGTATGTATTTTGTGCAGGAAGAACTATACACTTCTTAGGCTTACACAAATCTATTGCTTATTGCTAAGTCCTTTGGGGTAGAGAATTAAGCCATATATAAAACAAGTATTCAGGCACTCCTCTAGGTTTTCAACCTTTGATCATGGCCTTAATTCTCCAAAAAGTAGTAAAGAAAATAATAGAGGGGGTAGAAAAGAGGAGAAATCAATGTGCATCTTAAAATTGGTGTCAAGAGGAAAAAATGAGTTCTCTATCAGCCTCAGGCTGTAGTTGTGTCTCCATGGCTGCACGTGGTGGTGTGCGTGAGTGTGGACACGCCCACACGTATGAGCCAGTGGTAAGCACTGCATTTAAGCATCAAAGGTGTTGACCTATGAGAGATCTGTGTCTGGTTCTCCCATGCGTGTTTCACAGACCAAGGTATAGATTTTATGTCTAGAATGGTAGATGTTACCAGCATTACTTTTATGCTTAGAAATGCTTACAACTCCTTTCTTGCTTTTTTTCTGTCCTGTTCTAGAATGAAGGCAGTTTAATTAGCCTCCAGGATGGAGAATGCAGGACTGGAGGCAGGGGAAGTGCACAGGAGTGACTCCTGGCCCCAGCACTGTCCACGTCTCTCAGTGTTCAAGGGACAAAACCACAGCAAGCTGGCAGGTGTTTTTTTAGAGTGAGCTATTTACATACCCATAATTGATAGACAGTAGAGTTATTTCTTTAAGAAAACTTTCATAGAGTTTATGATTACACATAGTAATGTTCTAGAGAAAAATATTTAAAGTGATTAATTCTTAGAGAAATTAAGCATTTGCCTTATATGTTTTTTCAGAGATAATAGCTATAACTTCATAATTTAACTTCTCTTAAACAGATAATTCCCTGTTATTATCTGTTTTCTTCTGAGGGGAAGAAAATTGCCATATAAATTGCTGCCATGTTCATCTGAGTGGAGTTAAAGGGTTGTGAACACACTGTATAAAGTATAGATTTCTTTCTAACAGCTTGGTAAGAACGATAGATGACTTCAAGCCATGTCTAAGCACTGAATATAGAGATTTAAGAAGCAAACAGAGGAGAAAATCACATTTCTGATTCATAATTTAGAGTGTGTACAGGGGTAATAGATAAGGAGGTAATCATTGCTTAAATCAAGTTTATAAAAATACAGTAAAACCTCCATAGTTGACACCTCCCTACATTGACTGCTTCCTTAAGTTGATCTAATTTTCATAGACAGATATGCACCACCTGTACGTATTGGTACAGTAAGCCTTGTTCCTTAGATTGACCACTTCCATATGTTGACCTTTGTTACAGTTCCTTGGGTGGTGAGCTTACAGAGGTTCTTTTGTATATCCAGACCAAATATGTCAGAGTTGAGAATAAGGCCCTGGTGCTTCAAAGTAGATGATACTTCATTTGGTTTTTGTCTGACTTTTTTTCTCCCTATGTTTATATAAACCTATCAGTAATACATTTATAATGTGTCCTTTGTCAGGTTTTGAATTTCATTTTAGGTACAGATTTTTCTTTTTCTGTTAATATTTAGCATTTCTACTCCATTGACTACTAAGATGCAGAAGAGCAGGCAACCATGAGATGTTACAGCAGAGCGAACTAAAGAAAGTGTGAGGCCAAGTTGGTTGGGCCCCTCATTTCAGAGAACTATCCTAGCAGTTGGAATTATTTGCCCGTGATCACACACCTGTGCATGGGCTTTATTACTCAACTTTATTTACCCCTTTGCTTATCTGCATATTTGAGTCTATAAAGTTTTTAAACAAGTAGTCAGGGCCAGGCGTGGTGGCTCACACCTGTAATTCCAGCACTCTAAGAGGTTGAGGCTGGTGGATTGCTGAGCTCACAAGTTCGAGACCAACTTAAGAGTGAGACCTTGTCTCTAAAAATAGCCAGGCATGGTGGTAGTCCCAGCTACTTGGGAGGCTGTAGTCCTATCTACTCGGGAGGCTGAGGTAAGGAGATTGCTTGAGCCCAAAGGTTTGAGGTAGCTATGAGCTATAACACCACCGCACTCTCCCGAGGGCAAGAAAGTGAGACTCTGTCTCAATAAATAAATAAAGTAGTCATTGATATTTTTGTTTATTTCTGTGCTATAAATTTGGAACCGCCTTGGGCAAGTTCTGGATTAATATAAATAAAATTAACTGTCAGTTAAAGGAAACAGGAAGAAGTCTTAAAAGAAAGGAAACAAGAAAGAAATGAGGCCAGCGCCTATAGCTCAGTGGCCAAGGTGCCAGCCACATACACCGGAGTTGGCGGGTTCAAACCCAGCCTGGGCCTGCCCAACAACGATGATAACTACAACCAAAAAATAGCCGGGCATTGTGGTGGCACCTGTAGTCCCAGCTACTTGGGAGGCTGAGGCAAGAGAATCGCTTAGCCCAAGACTTTGAGGTTGCTGTGAGCTGTGACGCCACAGCACTCTACCCAGGGTGACAGCTTGAGACTGTCTCAAAAAAAAAAGAAAGAAAGAAATGAAAGGGTAGTCACCAAAATGTTACTAGAAGGAAAGTAACTAAATCCTAATTTTAAAACTGTGAAACTGAGTTTAAAATGTAGAATGCAGATTTGTTCACAGTTTGTACAATTTGGTAGGGGCGGAAAGGAGAGAAGAGGTGGTACTTCTAATCATCTCATTAACTTAGTGTTTATTTCCAGTGAAAAGGTTATAGATCCTTGATTTGAAGTATATTTGAGTAGTAGGGTGTTTTAGTTTGAAACTACAAGACTTTATGACAGACATTTTAGCTTTTTGTTACTATATTCGGGATTGTCTCACATCAGACACGGTGAAGGTTTAGAAATAAAACTCCCAAGTTGAGGCTCGGCGCCTGTGGCTCAATGGGCTAAGGCACCAGCCACGTACACCTGAGCTGGCGGTTTCAAATCCAGCCTGGACCCGCCAAACAACCATGACAGCTGCAACCAAAAAATGGCCAGGCGTTGTGGCGGGCGCCTGTAGTCCCAGCTACTTGGGAGGCGGAGGCAGGAGAAACGCTTGAGCCCAGGAGTTTGAGGTTGCTGTGAACTGTGATGCCATGGCACTCTATCCAGGGTGACAGCTTGAGGCTCTGTCTCAAAAAACAAACAAACAAAAAAAACTCCCAAGTTGTAAGAGAGAAGGAACTTAGTTTGCATTAGTTTTTTTGAGACAGAATCTCACTTTGTCGCCCTCAGTAGAGTGCTGTGGCATCACTCACAGCAACCTCAAACTCTTGGGCTTAAGTAATTCTCTTGTCTCAGCCTCTCACGTAGCTGGGACTACAGGCACCCACCACAGCGCCCAGCTATTTTTTGTTGCAGTTGTCATTGTTGTTTTAGCAGGCCAGGCCGGGTTCAAACCTACCAGGCTCGGTGTATGTGGCCAGTGCCCTACCCACTGAGGTATGGGTGCCTCCCGCAACCATAAATCTTAAAGGCCTTTCTACCCCAGGAGATTCAGGGCATATTTCATCTGAATAAAAGTCTGTTTTATCAAATTATCCATGTGTCTTTCTTCTTGTCCCCAGTTCCCAAATTGAGAACCTCTGACTACATGGTGCCAAACACTGTCTTTTCATCATTCTGTGTTACCTATTCTGGCTGGACAACCATGTTCCCCCACCTATCCAGCAAGCTGTCAAAACCCTTTGATCTTCTTTGTTAGGGTATTAGTGGTATTCTGATTTAGGCAGCTCTGTCCTGACATGGAACCATTGTTAATATTTCTCTTAAACCCTAGGCAGAGAGGATCTAATTGTGTGGTTGGTTGCAATCCACAACGAAGCATCCCTGCTTACCTGCCTGTGCCTCACACACTGCCCCTTGGACTCAGCAGCAGCTGCCGGGGAAGCAGGGTGAGTGCTGTGCAGTGCACATGGCTTTGAACACCCCAGGGACATGGTATTGAAAGAAAGGACTGCCATCTCCTTTCCTGGGAGGAAGCTCTCTGGCCTTTTTCAGCCTGTTCTTTAGGCTTCACTATACTCAGACTGCATCAACATCAGGCTCTTTCATTCTTCTGAGCCTCCTCCCCTTGAAACTCCCTCTTCCTTTCAGACCTGAGCCCTTCTCTGCTACAGAATCTCACTTTAGAGGTCACTGCACAAGATCCAGTTACTCTGAAAGTCATGAGAGTCCAAGAGAGAGGACTTAGCTCTAGAGCAGGGATTTTTTTTTCTTCTTCCCCACAGGCTTTTTGGTCTCCCTTTTGTTACCAAGAATATGACACATTTCCTTCGATTTAAAAGCCCCTACAATGTGCCCTTAACATTCCATCCCTCAGCCATACTCACAGATCCCTGACTTACAAGAATAAAAAGGTCTTTTCCTTCGCATTGTTACTATGGCTGATTGCTCTTCCAAAGGTATTCTGAGTATGATAGGATAAAAGCAAATGCCAGAACCAGGTTCTTCACAATCAAAGACAAATCGTGGGCACAGACAAGATTATTTTTTGAGTATCTGTGTATGTTTCTTTCTTTGCAGTTAGAACTGTATAGTGAACAGTGTATGAGAATTATTCACATATTCAGAACATTTAAAATGTAATTTTGAAAAAAATTGATAGCTGGATAGATGTATCTGGGTTGACATAAATCCATACTTATTCTTTTTTTCCTTTTTGCAATTTTTATTTGAACTTGTAATTTGGGAACCATTTCAAAATATGTAAAAGAAACTCATATATAGATGTTATCTGTGTACCTAACAATGTTGACTTTTTTTTTTTAGTTTATTTATTTATTTATTTATTTATTTTTGCAGTTTTGGGCCAGGGCTGGGTTTGAACCCACCACCTCTGGCATATGGGGCCGCGCCCCACTCACTGAGCCACAGGTGCCACCCAATCTTCAGGCTCCACTTTTAATTCTAGTTCTCTTGCTATTTCTGCCACATTTGCATGCCCACATCTTCCACTAAAGTCTGAAACCCCTCAAAGTCATCCATCATTGGAATCAACTTTTTCCATCTTCTGTTAATGTGAATATTTTCACCTCCTCCCATGAATCATAAATGTTCTTAACACATTGACAGCCATGCCAGAAAAATATTTTTTTCCTTGGGGTCATGATGTTATTTTGGGTCAACGTAGGTCAAGAGACATGTGAGTTATATGTGCTTCACAAGGCCCAGAGCTCAAAACCAGCTAATTTAAATACAACTGACATGGCAGTTAATGGCATATAGAATGTGGGGAATCCTTTTCGGAAGGTTTTCAATTTGCCCAGATCCAGCAGAAGAATCACTATGGCAGATACAGCCTTACAAAATGTACTTTGTAAATAATAAGTCCTGAAATTGAAATTACTTCTTGATCCCTGGATGTTACATTAGCAGACATGAAAACAACATTAATCTCCTTGTATATCTCCATTAGAACTCTTTGGTGGCCAGGTTCACTGTCAGTGAGCAGTAATATTTTGAAAGAAATCTTTTTTTCTCAGCAGTAGATCTCAGGACTGAGCTTAAAATATTTAGTAAACCAGGCTGTAAACAGGTGTGCTATCAGCCAGCCTTTGTTGTTCCATGTATAGAGCACAAAGTAGATTTCGCATAATTTTTAAGGACCCTAGGAGTTTTGGAGGTAAATGAGCATTGTCTTCCAGCTTCAAGTCACCAACTTTAAGTCACGTCTCTATCTGTGCACATCCTAGATGGCATCTTCTCCCAGTAGAAGCCCGTTTCGTCTCGTTCAGTCTGTGTTTTAGTGCAGCCATCTTTAATGCTCTCAGCTGGTTCTTCTGGATGACTTTTGCTGTAGTTTTGCTGTCAGCACTTCCTGCTTTGCCTTGCACTTTTATGTTATGGAGATGGCTTCTTTTCTTAAACCTCATTAACCAACCAAAGATTGCTAGCTTTTGTTTTGCAGCTTCCTCACTTCTCTCAGCCTTTATAGAATTGGAGAGAGTTAGGGCTTTTCTCTGGGTTAAGCTTTGGCTTAAGGAAATGTTGTGGCTGGTTTATTCTTCCTCCCAGACCACTCAGACTTTCTACAGTCTATAGACTTTTCTATATTATCAGTAAGCTGTTCTGCTTTGATACCATTTGTGTGTTCACTGGAGTAGCACTTTTGACTTCCTTTAGGAAACTTTCCTTTGCATTCACAACTTGGCTCATTTGATTGGTGCGAGAGCTTTAGCTTTGGGTCTGTCTTGGCTCTCCATATGCCTTCCCCACTAAACTTACTCATTTCTACCATTAAATTTATTTATTTATTTATTTTCTTGTTGGGGATTCATTGAGGGTACAAAAAACCAGGTATTTATTGTTTTTTGAGATAGAGTCTCACTGTGTTACCCTTAGTAGAGTGCTGTGGCATCACAGCTCACACCAACCTCAAACTCTTCGGCTTAAGCGATTCTCTTGCCTCAGCCTCCCAAGTAGCTGGGACTACAGGTGCCTGCCATAACACCCGGCTATTTTTTGTTGTTCTTATTGTTGTTGTTGCAGTTGTCATTGTTGTTTAGTTGGCCCAGGCCAGGTTTAAACCCGCCACCCTCGGTGCATGTGTCTGGCGCCATGAACACTATGCTACGAGTGCCAAGACAAGCAACTCTTCCTTTCCCTTCAATGCTGAGGGTCCATTGTGGAGTTATGCTAGTTGGTGCAGTTGTCAGAATACCACATGACATTTATCAGTTAAGTTTACTGTCTCATATGGTATAGTTTGTAGCTCCCAAAACTATTACAGTAGCAGCATCAAAGGTTATTGAACACAGATCACCAGTTACAGATTTTGTAATAATAAAAAAGTTTGAAATATTGTAAGAATTTTCAAAATGTCATACAAAGATTCAAAATGAGCACATGCTGTTAGAAAAATGGTGCCAATAGACTTGCTCAGCACAGGGCTACCACAAACCTCAATTTAAAAAAAAAAAAAAAAAATATATATATATATATATATATATATATAAACACATACATATATATACACACATACATATATATACATACATACATATATACATACACATACACACACACATATACATATATAAAAAATGTAATAACACCAATTATGTAATGTCATTATGTAAGCATGATTCCTGTGGTTTTTCTTTCTTTTCTTTTTTTTTAAAGAGTCTTGGTCTCCTTCCAGGCTGGAGTACAGTGGTGTGATCACCACTCACTGCAACTTCAAACACCTGAGCTCAACTGATCCTCCTGCCTCAGCCTCCCAGGTACCTGGGACTATAGACACGCGTCCAGCTGATGTTCTTTAATTTTTTGTAGTGATGGGGTCTTGATAATGTGCCCATGCTGATCTCCCAACTCCTGGACTCAAGCATTCCTCCCATGTTGGCCTCCCAAAGTGCTAAGATTGCGCTCATGAGCCACTGTGCCTGGCCTGTCACCTTTTGTGTGTATATGTCAAGTTTTTGCTCTTTTTTCTTTGTTCCTGCTTATGTTGAAGTTTTATATTTTTTTAATGGATTTGTGTGTTTATTACAGGTTAATGTGAGAGTACACACAGCTAGGTTACAAAGTTTGCATTTGTTAGGTAGAGTGTCCCGCACCCCAGAGGTGTGCCATATACCCTTACATTGTGCCCATTAAGTGGGAGCACACCAGTCCCCCTCCCTCTTCCCTATATTACCATTTTTTTATTTTACCAATTTGAAAATTACTCATTCCCTATTTGAGTGATTACCCATAAATTTTCACCATGCACCCTTGACTTAAAGTCTCAAGTGAATCAGCATTTGTATTCTTCTGAACAATACAAGGATCATAGAAAAATTCAGCTCTCATCTCCATCTTCTCTGTTACTGTTGTCAGATCCCCACTCTTTTTTAAGGTCCTAAACAATCAGTCACCATTATTGCAGCCAGTGCTTACTGGTTTTCTTTACTCACTCTTGATCTGTGAAATCCATTCTTTTAGGTTCGATTTTCTTCTTCTTCTGAAGTAGTTCTTACTGTGAGCGGCAGTGTCTCAGTTTCCATTTGAATGTCATTCTGTTTGCTTTTACCCTTGAGTCATATTTTAGTAGGGCTTGGAAGTCTAGGTTAACACTTACATTTCCTCAGCACTTTGAAGATTTTCTCTAGAGAAGTCTGTAGTAGTCCCACTTTTGTTCTTCTGCAGGTAGTCTCTTTCTTTCCAGGTACTTTAAACTTCTTTGGTTCTTCTAATTCTCTCATACTTTCTTCAGTTGTGTGTCCAATCTACTGTTTCATCTATCTATTATATCTTGAGTTTAAATGACTACATATCTCTTATTTCTGAAAGTTCACTGTTTATTTCTTTTTTATTGAGCATTGGTTTTCTTCCCCCGTGATAGAGGTGTATGAATGATCTCTGAACCTAGCCAATGGTGTATTGCTTTTTAAAGTATTCCTATAAAAGTTTTCTTACATCCATTTTTTGTGAGGTCATGCCTCTGGAATAATCAATTATTATTATTATTTTTTTTTTTTTTTAAGACAGAGTCTCACTTTGTCATCCTCGGTACAGTGCCATGGTATCATAGCTCACAGCAACCTTGAACTCCTGGGCTCAGCCGATCCTCTTGCCTCAGCCCCCCAAATAGCTGGGACTACAGGTATCTGCCACAATGCCCAGCTATTTTTTTTTTTTTAATGAGACCGAGTTTCACCATGTTGCCCAGTAAAGTGCTGTGGTGTCACAGCTCACAGCAACCTCCAACTCTTGGGCTCAAGTGATTCTCTTGCCTTAGCCTCCCAAGTAGCTGGGACTACAGGCATCTGCCACAATACCCGGCTATTTTTTGGTTGTAGTTGTCATTGTTGTTTGGCAGGCCCAGGCTGGGTTCAAGCCCACCAGCTCCGGTGTATGTAGCTGGCGCCCTAGCCGCTGAGCTACAGGCACCGAGCCTGCCCCGGCTATTTTTTAGAGGCGAGGGTCTCCCTCTTGGTCAGGCTGGTCTCAAACCCGTGAGCTCAGGCAGTCTACCCTCCTCGGCCTCCCAGAGTGCTAGGATTATGGTCATGAGCCACCATACCTGGCCTTGGTTGTTGTATGTAAGCATCCCAAAATAGCATTGCCAGGATCATGACAGGTAAATGTCTCTTTCTCAAACAAGAGAGGTTTTTCAAAGGACATGAAAGTAAGCTGACTTCTTCTTTTCCGAAGAATAATTTTGGGAGGAGTGGATAAACAAAACTCACCTTCTGGGTAGGAATTGATGGTGCTTGAGTTTCCTTGGTTGCCCTGGGTTAGAATGAAGTGGCATCAGCCTAGTTCACAGCAAACTGCTGGGCTCTTACTTCAGCCTTGCGAGTAGCTGAGACTACAGGTGCCCACCACAACAGTGCCCAGCTAATTTTTCTATTTCGGGTAGATATGGGGGACTCGATTGTGCTCATTGTGTTCTCGAACTCCTGAGCACAAGTAATCCTCCCACCTCGGCCTCCCAGAGTGCTAGGACTATAGGCAAGAATCATCACATCCAGCCAGTATTAGAGTTTTTTGGTGTGTTTTATAGAGCATTTCTCTTTGTATGTTTGCAGTAGGAGAGCTGGTTCTGCCTTTCTTTAGTTCGCTATGTTGCCAGAACTAGAGTCATTATTTTTTTCTTGGAATCTTTTGAAAATTTCTGATGCTATTTTATTGGAAAGATAAAAGAAATTTAGCATTTGATGGGCTGGCTGTTCTATTTGTGCTTTCTAACCTCTCTATGGTAATTGTGGGGCTGGTAAGCATCTCCCCAGGCTCTGGCTTTGAAGGTCCTCTGATGGACTCACATAGCAGTTGTTTTAGAAACATAATATTCTAAACAGTCTTGTTTTTCTTTCCCTTCAGCCTTTCCTAAAATAGATATGTGATTGTGGGGAAATAGGATTTGGGAAAACAACTCAAACAACTTAGTGATTGATTATTGAATTTTGTTTTAAAATTACTTTATTTACCAAAATTGTTGAAAAAAAGATGTTTGCTTTTCTCCTTTTTCCCATTTAATAGAGGCATAGAGAAGTTGAAACGTGGTAAGATTGATGCTTAGAAGAAAGGCCTGATCTTTGCCCACAGTACTTCTCACTCTTCATTTCCTTGCAGCTGAAATTCCTTGCTCGGAAAGAAAGTTCTTGCAGGGATTAGAAGAAAACAGTGTGTGTGGCACTGCCCTGAATACCTCTCAGGATGCATCCCAGACATCCTTCCCTGTCACCTGAGGGAAGGGGAAAGGAATGCCTTCTATAGAGAGGAACCATTGAGATTGGTCCAAAGCCAGTCCTCCCTCCTTTAAACTGATGGCAAATCTTGGGTAACTTGGTTTTGCAGCTGGTTAGCAGGGAGCACATCACTCTACAAATCTGGAACTAAAGCTGACTTAACTCCACAAAGCAAGAATCAAGGGATGCTTTAGATGGGGCTTCCTTCCACAGTTGGAACAACCCCCTTTCAGCCCTAGTTATTGGCCTTCAGGTGTTTGGAAGCAGAAATATTGAACGTTTGGCTAAAATCTCAGCAAAGGCTTATAAAGTGCCTACCTTACGTCCAGTGTTGTGCTCACTTATTTAAGGCTCGTTGCATAACTACCATCCCCTTCCTATGGGGAGAAAGTTCCGGGAGGCCTGAACAGTGAGAGAAAAAGGACTGCTGGCTTAAGAAAGCAGTGCCCAGGGTTCAGGGAAAATGCCACACATTCCTATTTCACGTTGGGCTGAGGACAAGCTATTTCTTTGTGCTTTGTTCTAAAGACTTCTCAAGTGTACACCTGTCCTTATGACTTAGCCAAGAGTATTACATTCAGCTATAACCCAAAGGTGTTTCTTGTCAAAAGGAGAACAAAAAAACACTTGAAGTGGTCATGGGTGTGAAATTATCTTAATTATCTTACACTCTGGACATGAAACATTTGAAATTAAAAAGCCACATGTTGCTGGGCATGGTGACTCACACCTGTAATCTCAGCTGTGTGGAATGCCATGGTGAGAGGATTGCTTGTCCAGAGTTTTGACCAACCTGGGCAACATAGTGATACCCCCATCTTTAGCCGGGCATGGTGGCACATACCTGTAGTCCTAGCTACTCGGGAAACTAAAGCAGGAAAATCCTGAGCCCAGGAGTTTGAGGCCGCAGTGAGTTCTGATTGTGTCACTGCACTCTAGCCTGGTGACAGCAAGATTCGATCTCAGTTTTTAAAAAAACGCTTTCACCTGGCCCTGTTCCATAACAGTGCTACCAAGATTGGCCGGCTAAACCCTAAAGGAAATAGGTACTTTTAATTTTGGAGTAGCTGATGGTTTATTTTAAACCAGACATCTGCTGAAGAAAAGATGCAACTAGAAGTCTCCTCTTCCACAGACCTCTTCATGGATGGAGCATCCCCATTGTGCTCTCACTAAGGATTTAAAAGCTGATGAAGAAGGTCAGGAATTGCTAGTTAGGTGCATTTGGACTGAGAGTCAGGAGTACACAAGAAGCTGTGTGACCTTGGGTCACCCATATCACTTCTTCATCTCTGCTTTTTCATTAAAAATATGAGCTTACAGGGGTGGGGCAAGGGGAGAGCAGAGAGAGAAAGAATGAGGGAGGGGTGGGGAAAGGAATAGCAGAGAGAGGGAAGGAGCGAGGGGATGAGGTCTTGGTGTGTGCCATACCTCTTGGGGGCAAAACACAATTGTAAGAGGGACTTTACCAGATAAATGCAATCAGTGTAACCTGGTTTCTTGTACCCTCAATGAATCCCCAACAATAAAAATAAATAAATAAATAAATAAATAGGAAACGAGTTAAAAAATATATGTGAGCTTATAATAGATCTACAAAAATACATACTCAAGAGACTCATGTAAAAAAAAAAAAAAAGAGCAGTGAGAAGTGTCAGCCCTCTGTACTCTGGGTGGTGTTGTGTAGACAGGTGCCCTGGGGTCCCGTGACACAGTAGAGTTCAAGTGCGGATCATCTCTGTCTCACTACCTTTCACTCCTCTGCTTAGGGGGTAGGAAGCACACAGCTCATCAAGCTCTTATCTCTAAAAGCAGCCACGCTCTGGAAAGGGGTTATCTTGTTGCTCTGACATCGGGCTGTTGGGGTGAGTGGCTGAGAAGGGCCACCAAGGACGATGTTTTCCTTACTCTTTAATGCTCCTTGCATAACTACCACCCCTTTCCTATGGGGAGAAAGTTCTGGGAGGCACTTTCAAATGACCTTGTTTCTCAAGAGACTTTGGTAGCATTCTCAAAAGTGCCATGGGAAATGATTATCGTGCTAAAGGCAGCCCCTTGTTTGTGGTTAAGTGTGGTTAGATGGGAGAAGTCGGCTCTCACCATTCAAAATGATTCACTCCATGAACTGCATCATCCACACCCAGCTGTGTGATACTCGCCTGAATTTCCTTCTTTCAGTGAAAAGATGAACAAAGCCACCGCTGGTTATTGAATTTGTCTCGGAAGGAGTGAAAAAAGCTTTTAACTAGGTTTTAATTATAGCTCTCCACGTGCTCCTGGTCTAATTAAGGTTCACTGTACTCTTAAGGAAGGAAAAAGCACATATGGTTTTGGGGTGGTACTGTCTGTATCTTCGTTTCTTGGAAAAGGGCCTCAGTAATAATGCTCCCTTGGTTGTTCCTGGAGTCAGAGGTGGTATGGAGAACTGCGTGGGTAGTGGCAAGCTGTTCGTCATAGCCTGCTTTTTCAGTGTAGTACAGACTTGCCCCTTTTTGAGCCAATTTGCAGAGACCCAAGGTAGATGCCTGCCTGTGTCTGTGCCTCATCTTGTCTTACCTCCTTGGCCCTATCACTCTGTGGTGTCTGCTTACAGCCAGCCAGCTCGATGAATTTCCAGAGAACTGACTCTTTGGAACGAGTCCAGGCCTGAGCCCTGAAAAGAAGGGTGGCCGATGTGACTTTGACAAGAGCGTTGTCTCCTCTGACGTTTTCCTTATGGGACTGAAGAGTCTCCGGGGTCCACGACCGTAGATGCCCTATTGCCCTCTGATGGAAAGAGCAGCCCTCTGCCTTCCAATACTGGCCCAGTTATGGAGGTTTGGTGAGGTTCTTAGATGAATAAACTTTAATTTGGGCCTTGGTTCTTCATGTATTAAATTAATTAGTCTTTATCTCCTGTAACCAGGGATATTGGAGAATTTCCATATCCCCAGTGTCGAGTTTGCATCCTTGAACAGAATTCAGATGAATACCATTAAATTCAAGCCTCATTAAAATGCTTTCTGACATTTTAATTTTTCCATTTGCAAAGCAGAAATGAAATGAAGCTCTCTTTATGTTTTCTTGCTGCAAATGAAACATCAGGCCTAGATTTGGAGGAAAGGAATACAGTTCCTTGAACTCTGTCATTAGTCTCACAAATACTTGCTTAGCACCTCTTGTGTAGCAGCTGCCTGTGAGTCATGGTCACCATCCTTTGAAAGCTTTCAGAGGTGCCCAGACAGACCCTTTAACGAAGGGCTTAAAGGGAGCCAGTAACTATCATCATAGTGGAGAACGGACTTTAGCAGTAGTGCTCGAGAGTGCAGTCATGAAGATAAATTTTAACTGAATTTTGAAGGATAGGTAGGACTTTGAGAGCTGGATTTGATGATACATGGGTACAGAGAGCATTCCAGTTGAAAACAAAACTGGGCTCAGTGCCTGTAACTCAAGCGGCTAAGGCGTCAGCCACATACACCAGAGCTGGCGGGTTCGAATCCAGCCCTAGCCTCCCAAACACCAATGACAATTCCAACCAAAAAATAGTCAGGCGTGTGGTGGGCGCCTATAGTCCCAGCTACATGGGAGGCTGCAGCAAGAGAATCGCTTAAGCCCGGGAGTTGGAGGTTGCTGTGAGCTGTGATGCCATGACACTCTACCCAGGGTGACAGCTTGAGAATGTCTCAAAAAAAGAAAAAAGAAAAGAACAAAACCGAACAGGCTCTTTAGAGACAATTTAGTCCACCCTCATCATCTTAATGTGAAAACAGTGAAGGCCCAGGGGGATTAGCTGGCTTGCCTCGCATGCTCAGCCTGGCACTTACATCTTCCTCCTTACCTATAGCTCTTCTCATCACAAAATGATTCTTCCCCTCCCCACTCAGCAACATTCCAAATCCCTGTGCTATTTTTTTGGCCTTGAAAACTCTGTTAATTCTTAATACTTTTATGCCGTGGAAGGTGATAAGAAAAACAGCTCAAAGGAAGTTAACAAAAGAAAAATCAGATAGTGGGCAGGAAGCTCAATGTGAGTGCAGCATGTACACCCAATTTTGGCATTTATTTCTGAGATCAGAGTGGATGGAGATACTATGATATGTCTTCAGACTCTTGTAATCACCTGCTGTTCCCTCGAGGGAATGTGTGTTGCTCACCAAGCTAAACTCTTGTATTCAAGGATAGTCGGTGGAGGGGGGGTGTATCCAGGAGGCTCTTGAGTCATGGGTGGTTACATCTTTTCTAAAATGCTACTTTTGTAGGTCAACCATTTCTTACTTGAAGTTTAGGAGCACAAAGCCGGTGATTCCCAATCCTAGTTGCACATTGATGCCTTGAGCTTTGTTAAAAACAAACAGGCTCAGCGCCTGTGGCTCAATGGGGTAAGGCACCAGCCATGTACGCCTGAGCTGGCGGGTTTGAATCCAGCCCTGGCCCACCAAACAACAATGACGGCTGCAACCAAAAAATGGCCGGGCGTCGTGGTGGGCGCCTGTAGTCCCAGCTACTTGGGAAGCGGAGGCAGGAGACTCACTTGAGCCCAGGAATTGCAGGTTGCTGTGAGCTGTGATGCCATGGCACTATATCCAGGGTGACAGCTTGAGGCTCTGTCTCAAAAAACAAACAAAAACAAAAAGCCAGGGGGGCCCTTTGAGATTCTGGTTTAATGGTCTGGGATAAAGCTAGGCATCTGTAATTTTTAAAAACTCCTCAGATAATTCTGTTATGCAGCTAAAATAGGAACCACAGCTTTAAGGAAATGATTTTCAGACTCTGGCTGCTGCAAAATCACCTGTTCAAGCACAGGGCTGGGCTTCAAACCCACAGATTTCTGACACAGCACGTCTAGAGTGGAGCCTAGGAGTTTTAGAATTCTCACAGGTTCCTGGATGGTGTTGATGCTGCTGGTTGGGGGCCACTCTTTGAAAACCATAGCCTTAGATTTTCAGAGGGGTCTGACATCCAGGATTCTGAGGCCCTGCCTTGAAGATGGTCTAATCTCAGAGTTTTAGATTCTGAAGGTGTAAGGTAGACTCATGAATGTGCATTTCTTCCTTTTGGTGGGTGGGGGGACAGACTCTGTCACCTGGGCTAGGGAGATGTCAGCCTAGCTCACAGCAACCCCAGACTCCTAGGCTCAAGCAATCCTCCTGCCTCTGTCTCTCAAATAGCTGGGACTATAGGCACTTGCCACCACACCTGGCTAGATTTTTTATTTTCTTTTTCTTTTTTTTTTTTTTTTTATTGAGACATACACTCACTATGTCGCCCTCAGTAGAGTGCTGTGGCATCACAGCTCACAGCAACCTCAAACTCTTTTTGGGCTTAAGCGATTCTTCTGCCTCAGCCTCCCAAGTAGCTGGAACCACAGGCTCCGCCACAACACCCTACTATTTTTTTGTTGCAGTTGTCATTGATGTTTAGCTGGCCCAGGCCTGGTTCGAACCCACCACCTTTGGTGCATGTGATCAGTGCTGTAACCACTGTGCTACGGGCACTGCCCATAGTTTTTCTATTTTCTGTAGAGATGTGGTCTCTCTCTTGCTCAGATTGGTCTCAATTTCCTGAGCTCAAGCAATGCACCTGCCTCTGCCTCAGCCTCACAGAGTTCTAGGAATACAGGTGTGAACCATCTCGCCCTGCCATAAATGTGCATCTCTTGGCTCGGCGCCTGTGGCTCAACAGGCTGGCGGGTTCGAATCCAGCCCGGACCTGCCAAACAACAATGACGGCTGCAACCAAAAAAATGGCTGGGCGTTGTGGCGGGCGCCTGTAGTCCCAGCTACTTGGGAGGCGGAGGCAGGAGACTCGCTTGAGCCCAGGAATTGGAGGTTGCTGTGAGCTGAGATGCCATGGCACTTT
>CAUYRH010106909.1:0-18365 GCA_963574655.1 Perodicticus potto
ATGTCTTAAGTTTAAATCTTTAATCCAGTGAGAGTCTATCTTAGTTAATGGTGAGAGGTGTGGGTCCAATTTCAGTCTTCTACAAGTCGCCAGCCAGTTCACCCAGTACCATTTGTTAAATAGGGAATCTTTTCCCCACTGAATGTTTTTAATTGGCTTGTCAAAGATCAAATAACAGTAAGTAGCTGGTTTCATCTCTTGATTCTCTATTCTGTTCCACTCTTTTAGTATCTTGAAGTCCAGATGGGGCAGTGAAACAAATGTCTAGATCAGTGGTTCTCAATCTTCCTAATGCTGCGACCCTTTAATACAGTTCCTGTGGGTCACAACCCACAGGTTGAGAACCGCTGGTCTAGATTCTTACAATTCAAAGCAGTTTGGAATCGCAGCGTCCTCAGGATACAGGGTTCTTGTGTTCAGGCCCTGCCTTTGGGTCATCAGTTGACTGTGTAGCCGTAGGACTCTCACCTTCCTTTCTGAGTTGTTTTCTTGGTCTCCCAGTTTGGAGGGGATGGTGTTCTCCAAGCCCCCTCCCAACTCTTCTTCTGTGGTGGAGAAGTCCCTTGTACCTCCCTGGTCCTCCTTGGCCCACGCCCACACCCCTCCAAGAATGCCTGCAGCAGATGCTAATGAGTGAATGCAAAGCTTCCTCCCATTTCCTCCCCAGGGTCTTCCTCACTTCTTCCTTTCCTGTGCTCAACACAGAATTTTAATAAGAGATTAATGAACCAGTTGTGTGTGTGTGTGTGTGTGTTTACGAATGTAAATTCCTTTTAAAATGTCCCTTCTCCATCTTTTTAAGTGAAAAGAAAAGTGGGCCTCCTTATCACCAACTCAGCTAGCTGTGCCATACTCCAGCAATCCTCAGGGACGGGCCTGTGTACCGCAGAGCGCCAATGCTCGGCAAGCTCCTGCTCCGACGTCTAGAGGCCAAATGGACAGCCCAGGGGAAGGGGGCACTGAGAAAAGCAAGACCTATGGTAACAGAGAGGGGACAAGCCAGCAATTAGAGTGGTCTGAGCACCCACGGGCTACAAGTCCAGAAGTCACGTGCCCCTGTGACTTATACCCAAAGAACTTGAGCAGAGCAAGAAGGAAGGCTTGTCCATCCACTGTCTTGTTTAGCCCTTTCAGCTCCTCATCCCTCCCACCAAGCCTCTATCCCACCTCCACCACAAACCTCCACCCCAGGCCCTAATGGCTAGCAGAAAACCCAGCAGGATGAAGTGGAAAATGAAGGCAATTACCTAGATAATTCAATGCTTGTTGCCGAATGAATGAATGCAAAAATGAATAATTCAGTGCAAAAAAGGGGGGGGGGGTAGAAAAGATAATTGAAGAAAATCCCTTTTTGTCTAAATTATCTAGAAAATTAGCCGCCCTTGGAAAGTTCTGCTTTTTATCAAACTTGAATCCTTCCTGCTGTATTCTCACAACTTTTTGGCCTAAGAAGATCAGCAATTTGTTACTCTCTTCCCTTGAATGACTTTCCCTGTTCAGTTCAAACTGAGGACAGTGGGCAGGATATATGATGGGACAGAATTCCTCAGCTTCTCTCTGTTTCCTGGGGCCTGTCTATCATAGTCCTTGGAGCTGGGAGAATGGTGTGCCCAGTGTCACCAGGATAGAAGAGATGACTCTCAGAATCATCCCAGTTCTCAGAGGTATCTCCATGCATGAATTCCAGGAATGAACATCAGACTCCAGAGGGTAGTCCCCTGGCCCCAAGAGAACAGGCAGTCACCCCCTGCTGTTACCCTTAACAGCCCCCTGACACAGCCCTGAAATCAACCACAGTCACACTAACGGACAACCTGTCTCTTTTTCTAAAGTAGAAAAAGGGAGGAGGGTGGTTCCTGCCTAGTATGACAAGGGGGACACGACCCCGTCTTCAGCCCAATCTGATGAGCAAGACAGAGCTCCAGTCCTCAGAGGGGACTGACGTGAGAGAGGTGACTACCTTTGCCCAGAGGTCGTAGGACCCCATTCTCTCCTGACCCTTCCAGCACCCAGGGTTGCTAGGGAGCCTGGCCGTGCTCCAGAATGTATATATTTTGGGTAGCTTGGTACTGATGATGCAGCGGCCTTGTCAGTAGAAGAATGGTGTCAGTGGGAGCTGGGAGCACAGGCACACGCTCATGTGTTCACTCACCCAGTCACGGTCACACTCGGCTACTCTTGAGAATTCTGTCAGTTCTCAAATCCATGATCTCGTCAGATTCCCAGGTGGCTGCTGTATGGAGGCAGCATCGTGACACTCCTTTTTACACAGGGCACAGCTGAGGCTCAACGGAGCCCCAGCCACACTGGCTCTTGAAGTCAAGTTTTCTTGAAGTCAAGTTTTTCGTTCTGCTTGCAGAAGTTTTCTTGCCACACCTCTCGGCTGCAACAGACATAAGCCAAATCACCACCGTGATTTGGGGAATGTGACGACAGCAGATTTGCAGTTCTTGAGTTGAGGAATGGCAAATCCCTGGGTGAGGCCCAGAGACCCCTGCAGTCTCACTGTGAGCCCTTTTCTGCCCAGCCTTCTGCCAGTCCCTTGCATAAGTCGTGCTCCTTTCCATGTCACAATCTTTTTATGCGCTGTTCCCTCTGAGCAGATTGTTCTTCCACCCATGGCCTGCCCAGCCTTCAGGCCAGAGCCTATCCACCACCCGGAAGCCCTCCCTGATTATCAGATGAACAGGGACCCACTATCGCCTGCAAATCATTGCAGGTTGGCATGGCCTGGAGTTGTTCAAGCACGAGTTTAGTCATGCATGGCCTGGCTCCCCTGTTGGCTGAAAGGGACCGTGTATGATCTCTTTCCTGTCACTGTATTCCCAGAGTCTGTCTGTGAGGGGATGTCTGGAATAAAGGAGGCGTTTGATGAGTTGGCAAATGAATCAATGAATGAACCACCGTGCACATAACTGTACACACAGCCACCCGCCCTGTCACTCAGGAAGTATTCAGTCAGTGCTTACCCCAGTCCAGGCCCGGTTCTAGTCAGTGAACACAACAAAAATCTGGCACTCAGGGAGCCTACATTCTTGTTGCGGGGAGGGGAAGGGAAATGCAGACAGGAAATAATAAACACATTAAATAATTAAGTGATATACACGTATGTTAGAAGGCAACAAGTGCTATTAAAAAGCGGGGAGTGGGGAGTAGGATAAGGGGAACTGAGAAGTATAAGAGGTGTGTGAGAGTCAGGAAGGGATGCGCTGTTCATATGAATGACCATTTGATAAAAGGGAAGTGAGGGATCGACTAAGTGAAAATCCAGGAGCCCTCTGGGCCGGGGGCCAGGCAGGATAACAGCCCTAGGGGGAGTGGGTTTGCCATTCAGGGAACAGCAGGGCAGTGAGAGGCCGGGCAGGGGTGGGGAGGATGGGGAGACGGGTGAGAACAGCGACTGAGGGAAAGGATGGAGCCAAACACCAGCTGTCCTTATCTCCTCGGGCATTTGGGAAGCTAAGCCACCTTCCGCTTTTTTCACAAGTTTTGACTTTTTACTAATTATCTATGTTTACAAAAACTCAGCTCCCGGAGGTGGCTGGGATTATTCGCGTTTGTTTGGCCTGTCTGATTTTACACCACTGTGACTTGGGGAGTGTGACAACAGCAGGTTTGGAGGCCCTTGTGCTGGGGAATGGCAAATCCTAATCTCCGCAACTCCCTGAGTGACCCGCAGTGACATGACCACCCTGGGTTGCCTGTTGCTTTGATCTCTCAGTTTTCCCTGTTCTGTGTCTATGGAGCTTTAGTTGGTGGTCCCTCTTGCCCCCTCCCTGCAGCTCATGCCTCTTAGCTAAGGAGGTGACCTGACCTGGGGCAACCTACATTCTCCCCTGCTCTGCCCCTCCTGGGGAGAAACTGCCTTATGAAGCCTTTGTCCAATAGGAAGGAACTCTTGGATTGGAAATAGGAAAAGTGGCCATTTTCTCAGCTGCCAACATAGCAGAGAAATGATCTCAATTTTCTATGGCTGTTCTCGGCAGGAAAACTGCCAACAGCCAACCCCATGCATGAGAGGTCTGTAATGCTGGAGAGGGATGAAGGGGAGAGGCAGGGGGACTGGCGTGGTGTGGAGGGCTGGGGTCCCCACTGGGGCACCGGACAGCACCCCCCGCCTGGGAAGTTCTCCTCACCTCCCAGACCCCACTGACCACAGGGCCTGTGTCTGAGCAGCTATTGAACTATCTAGTTATCTCAGGAGTCACTTAATAACTGAGCACTGCTATGTGCCACACCCTGTGCTGGGCACCAGGAATCAGCCTTTGCTCTGTCAACTTGGTCCTGGCACTCAGAGCTTTCGTCCTCCACCCCACCTTTCCCTGCATTCAGCTCTGAAACCAAGCTGCCTGGCTTCCTCACTTGCATGCCCGCATAGGTTGTGATAAAAATACAGAGTTATAGACACGCTGGGAGGGATACAGAGTTTTGTGGAGGGCAGGGGGACTCTCATAACTGTTAAGGGTCAGGGGAGGCTTCATGGAGAAGATGCACCAAAGTGAGCCCTTGTCTAGGTTTAAGAATTCTGCTCTGGCCAGGCACAGTGGCTCACGCCTATAATCCTAGCACTCTGGGTGGCGGAGATGGTTAGATTGCTTGAGCTCAGGAGTTTTAGACTGGCCTGAACCAGAGTAAGACTCCATCTCTAAAAACAGTCAGCCATTGTGGCAAGTAGCTATAGTCCCAGCTACTTGGGAGGCTGAGGCAAGAGGAATCCAAGAGTTTGAGGTTGCTGTGAGCTATGATGCCCCAGCGCTCTACCCATGGTGAGGCAAAGTGAGACTCTGTCTCAAAAAAAAAGGAAGACGAATTCTGCTTCTGAAGACTAAGGGGACAGCATCTACTGTGTGTGTCTGTTGCTGTG
The DNA here is from genome assembly GCA_963574655.1 of Perodicticus potto. Lineage (NCBI taxonomy): Eukaryota > Metazoa > Chordata > Mammalia > Primates > Lorisidae > Perodicticus > Perodicticus potto. The sequence goes on from CAUYRH010106909.1 coordinate 4,865, forward strand.
GGAAAGACAGAAATACAGGACAAAAGCAGTCACCGGCTGACTAGCTCCAAGAGTCTTGATCGGGGAGAGCAAGGCTGCCAATAAAGGAGTAGCAAGATACAGTGCCAAATTCTTTACCTGGCTCATCTTTAAGGATACCTCAGAACGTTAACCTTGGAGCACTGGGGAGCAATTGAGAGTTACGGAGTGAGAGAGTGACACCATCAAAGTAAGGTTCTCAACAATTACTTGGTCAGGGGCAGTTGGCAGATTGGAGCAATGCTAAAGGGAAACTGTTTCAGAGAATGGAGGTCTTAGGATGGGAAATGATTACTAGACATCATCCAAGGTACCGCCACGTGGTAGACAGCCCGCCGTGGGAGCCAGAGAGGTGGACTGAGTGTGCGTGCTGGCTGCACACCGACCAGCAATGTGGCCTGGCTTTTCTGCTCCTTGGTTTCCAGCTCTGTAAGATTGGATGCCAAATAGGAGGTACAGAGCCCATAGCGTGAAGGCTCGTTGTTGGGAGTGTCTTTATTATTGTAGCACCTGAGGCCTAGGGAGCTGAAGGGACTTGTCAGCCCGTTCTAACCTCTTGGGGTACAGGAGTGTCCCTGTGGTCTATTCAGAAGTCCTGGAGAATGTGGCCAAGAGAGGTGGCATCACTCACTATTTTAATGGAGGCCCAGGCTCCCTCCACTGTCCTCACCAGTCAGCCAGAGGCTGAGGGGCCAGATCCATACAGGGGTCACTGTCACCATTTGGGGCCCAGGAGGGCCTAAGACCTCCATGTCATAGGATGGTGGTAGGTCTTAGAGTAACACAACCGCAGGTTCCAATGGTGTGGCTGTCTGCCCTGCTGCAGGGAAGTGGGGTGACACAGGAGCACTTGCCCAACTTGTCTCCCTGAGCCTCAGCAAAGAGGGAGTAACAGATCCCTGCTCAGGCCTGCCCCATGAATGAGATCCCACTGTGTGTGTGCAAGTTCCCAGAACAACCGCCGCGTGCCTGTTGGAGCCTCTAGTAAACTGGGTTCTAGTAAACTGAGTTCACTGCCTTCTCTTCTGCCCAGAGCCAGGCCTCACTGCTGGGAAGCACATTTAAGACAGTGCCAAAGATTTCCCGGAGAGCTGTTTTCTGGTGGTTGAGTTTTTGTGTTTTGTTTTGTTTGGGGTCTTTTTTCTTTTTTACCCTTGATGCCTCCTAGCAACCTGCTGCTTGTTTTAAAAACAGTAGTGACCAGCTGCTAGGCCCTCTCTTTCCTTCCTTCCCTCCCTCCTTCCCTTTCGAGGAAAGCCTCAGGCATCACATTCCCAGTGCCTCTGCACCCCAGTGGAGGGGGTGGGAGTGGAAGAGGCTTTCCTAGTCAAGCAGCTGGGCCCCACCACTAACCCAAAGGTGTACCCAGCTGCAGAAGCCACAGCTTCCTGTAATTTGCATCCTCTCCCTGACAGCCCCTAAGGCGTGCGTACAGGCTGCAAGCCACCAGTGCAGGCAGCCACTCCCTTGCCAGATAGCAAGTCTAGACTTCTAGGTTCTAGGGAGTTTCTGACACAGAGCCCAGATCCCCCTAATCTGCAGCCTGAAAGTGCATGCGGATAGATACAGACTCAGACCCTAAGGATCCCAGACGCACGGCCTCCTCCTCCTCCACTCCTAGTTGGATAGCTGAGTGACTGTGGCCATGTCACTCTTCAGTCTCAGTTTCTTCATGTGGAAACAAGAAGATGAATCTATCCATCTTGCAAGGTTGTTGAGGGTGGGGTAATAGGTTATGCACCCCACCTGGCACGGTCACTGCTCAGGAATGATTGCTGTGATCCCTGATTCTTAATTATATCATTGGTATCAGGGGACCCTTAGGAGTTGCCTGAACAAGCCTGATCCACCCAGGGGGCCCGCCGCCTCTCCACCCTCCTACCATATTTCGCCTCTGCCGCTGGTATTGACTTCACCACTTGTTCTCTCAACCAACTGTATACCCTGGGACATATCCCTCCTCCCAGGGAAGTTTAGTTTTCCTGTCTTTGAAATAGGGATTGCTAAGCTGAATCAGCCCTGCCCAGTAGAAATATAAAATGAGTCACATGTCTAAATTTGTCTAGCTTGCACATGACCAAAAGCAAAAAGAAACAGGTGAAATTAATTTTAATAGGCTGAGCAAGGTGGCTCATGCCTGTAATCCGAGCACTCTGGGAGGCCAAAGAAGGAAGATCGCTTGAGCTCAGGAGTTCAAGACCAGCCTGAGCAAGAGTCAGACTCTGTCTCTACTAAAAATAGGAAAATTAGTCGGGCATTGTGGCAGGCACCTGTAGTCCCAGCTACTCCGGAGGCTAAGGCAGGAAGATTGCTTGAGTCCAGGAGTTTGAGGTTGCTGTGAGCTATGATGAAGCCACTGGGTGATAAAGCAAAAGTCTATCAAAAAAAAAAAAGAAAAGAAAAGAAAAGAAAGAAAGAAATGAATTCTAATAGTCTATGTTAACCAGTATACCTAAAAGATTGTCATTGCAACATGTAATCGATATAAAAGGTTATAAATGAGAGAGCTACAGGAGGACTTCCATAGTTGACCACCTCACTACATAGACTACCTCCTGAAGTTGACCGAATTTTCACAGACAGGACGTGCACCACATGTACTCACTGAAGTTCCTCCTGTTGACCACCTCCATATGTTGACCAGTTTGTTTCGGTCCCTTGGATGGTCGCCTTGCATTCCTTTCTTTTGTATTAAATCTTCAGCATCTCTCCTGTGGGTTACACTTGCCTGCCTTTTGGTTGCTCCGTGGTCACATGCAGTGAGAGGCCAATGAACCTGACAGCTTGGGACCAGTTGCTGCCACGGGACTCTACACACCTCTCCCCTGGGAGGCATTTTCAGGGCCCTTGAGTCAGTGCCCTGGGGACAGGCAAGCTGAGCCCATACTCCTTTCTGCAGCTTCTTAGAAATTCCCTTCCTGACTCAGAGCCAGCTCAGCCTTTCCCCAGCCCTGGCATGATCTTTGCTGGGGATGGTGCCTCCCATCCATTCACAGGCAGCAGCTCTCAAGGGTGGGGACAGCTGCCTCCCAGAGGCCATTTTCCCTCCCCCTTGGCCAGGATCAAGTCATCCTCCTGCTCAGAAGCTTCATCTCACTGGGAGTGAAAGCCACAGCCCTCGCAGAAGCCCTCAAGGCTGACACTGCCCCTGTGACCCAATCTTCCCTCCCACCTGCTCAGCTCCTGTCACACTGGCTTCTTTGCTATCCCCAACATGCCAGCCATGGAGCCTCAGGGATTTGGCTCTAGCCACCCCTCTGCCTGTCCTTTCTCCCCCTCAATAAGCATGACTCATCCCTCCTACCTCCCTCATGTCTCCCCTCAAATGCCTCCGACCACAGCCACCCCCATTTCTTCACCTGACACGTTACCTGTTTATGCATCCCAATGCAATGGAACACCTCCCTCCACCCCGCCTAAAGCAGAGGCCACATCTGTTTGCCTCACTGCCGCCTCCCCAGCACCTGACCTGGTCCCTGACACAGAGGAGGTGCTCAATGCGTATGGTGGGATGGATGAATAAACTGGGGAACCTGCTCCCTCCCCACCTCTCCCCCTTTCCTCCCAGGAAGCTGAGAGGAAGACAGACTGGGTAGTGAATGACTGAGAGGAACCAGAGGGGAAAGGTGTATCCGTTCCTTCACTCATTAACACGTTCATGTGCCATAATCCAGCTGTGTGGTCTTGGGAAAATCACTCAACTTCTCTGTGGCTGAGTGTCCTCATTTATAAAATGGGATACTATGAGTGCCTTTCTCCCGGAGTTGCTGCCATGAATAAATGAGTTCCTGCATGTAAAGTGCTTAGATTAGTGCCTGGCTTGCGGGAAGGGCTCGCTAGATAGTAGCTGTTGTTTCATTCCGTGCTGGTATTTGAACATCTATTATACACCAGGCACCATGGCAAATGCCAGGCATTCGGTGATGAAGACACGGTTACTGGCTGATACGGGACAAGGGTGCAGAAAATTTCAGTGCAGTGTAATCAATGCCAGGGTGGCAGAGGTGTCAGGATAGGAGGAACTGGCCTCATCTGGACTTAGGAGAGGGACACATATGGTGTCCTGTCATTTTACAGCAAGCACTGCCAAAATCTATGTGAACTGACAAGTTGAGCTCTGGCCACACCCTGGGGAGATCATGTTGTCCAGAGCTTTGTCCTCCCAGATACTGTGGAAATTAGGGAACCTCCAGCCTGGGGGGAGTCACCCCAAGTTTTAGTCTTCTACCTGTAAGGCGGGCTAATAAGGAGCAGCACCCATGTCTTAGATCACAGGATTCAACCAGCTACTGTATGTAGTGCATGTAAACAACCAGCTCGCATGCCTGGATGCTCATGAAACAGGAGATAGCAGTATCACCCTCCTCATTAGTACTTAGTACAAGCCAAGGGGAAGACCTCCTAACAGGGTGCCCTGCGTGCAGTGGGCACCCCCTCAGTGCGTGAGCTACTGCACTGAAAGCCTGTTTGCACCCTGAACTCGTCTCTGGACAGGGACACAGGGGTGCTCAGTGAGGTGAGATCCTTAAAGTCAAAGCAACATGGGACAGGGGAGATAGAAGGTAGCATCAGGCCTCTCTCACATCTCACCCTGTTTTAAAGGAGGCATGACTGAGGTCTGGAGAGGGGCGTCTCCAACCCAGCTCACACAGCAGTCAAGAGCACAAATCTCCGGCCTTCTCTGGTTTCACATGACAGTGTTGGTGGGTGGCAGCACTGCCACCGATGGCTACAGGAGTCTCGGGTGCAGGTGCCCCTGCCCGAGCTTCCTTGGGGGCTATATCTGGGGGACATGCCTCAGCAGGCATGGTGTAGACACAGAGTAACCAGCTTCCATCTCCAGTAATCACATCACACACAAGCTGTGAACTGTGGGGAAGGCTTTGCTAAATGTGTGACCAGTTTTCTTATTTTTCCCTCCATTCCTCTTCCTAAGGCCCCCACCCTGCCACATTGCACACACACATGACCTGAGTTCCCCAGGCACCTGACCCCAGCCCAGCTAAAGTCAGTTGTGTCCTTGTTCAGCCTTGGAAGAGTGATCGCTCCTGTCTGGGAGTGGGATTGCATATTTGAAGGTCAGGTTCTCACCCTTGGAAGTTCACTGCCATTCTCTGCCATGACTGAGGTGCATGGAGCCCTTGGTGGTTTGCAAACAGCTGCACATGCCTTATCACTGCGAAATGGGTAGTGATGACCCCCTTATACGGATGAGGAGGCTGAGACTTAGAGAAGAGAAGTGAGTGGCCAAGTCACAGAGCAGACTCCAGCGCAGGAGACTGTGTCTTCTACTCCCCCGGGGCCCTAAGCACCTGATTCTGGCGTCCAAGTCTCAAGGTCCTTCCTCTGGCCCCCCAGTGTCATACAGGGTGTGTCACACCCATTCGGCTTGGTCCCAGTGCCATCACCTTCACCCATGCAGGCTCCCCAGTCACAAAAGCAGAAACTGACACACAAAGCCAGCTTCCTCCTGTGCCTCAGCCCCTGTCCAGCATCTTCTTCCCACTGCCACTTTTCCTAGGTCCCTGGCTTCCCCCTGGGGTCTCCCCGCCCTGATGCATAGGACAGAGCCCTGCAGCTCCTCCTCCCCCTGTCCCCACCCCAACAATCCTCATTCTCTTCCATGTCCCTCCAAAACTGATCTGCATAAAACCGTCCCTGGGCCCTGCCTTTAAAAGTCTTCATCTTTTCTCTTCTCCCTAAACGGCTCCTAAATGATTTCTGTAAATTGCTCTAAGTAGCTCAAAAAAAAAAAAAGAAAAGAAATAATATATAACTCAGAGACTGGCTGCCTGACCGGAATGTCGATGGCTCTTCCTGCCTGCCCGCACTGTACCTCCCAGCTCCTTCCCACCAGGCACAGCCCCTCTGAGCCTGAGCCCTGCCTCCTCCCTCAGGTGAGAGGCTGCCCACTTGGGGGCAGTAGTCCCCATAACCCAATGACCTGACCGATTGAGAGTTCCTCATGAGCAGCAGTATCTTCCCCTTCCTTTCCCCCAGCACCCACCACACTGGGACTCTCCCAGGGGAGAGCTATGTCTCTCTGTCAGTCTAGGGACTCCTCGGGAGAAGACACTGCCTCCTTTATCTGACTAGGGTCTTCCCCAGGAGAGGCCATACCTCCCTGTCAGACAGGTTTCCTCTGGACAGAGTTCCAGAAGTACTCGGGAGGCTCTCTAATTCTAAATGTCCTTGTCTGACCCTTAGAGCCTCATTTCTTTCACTCCAGATTAGAAACCTAGGTACGGATTTCTAGACTTTTTCATTGATTCAACCAAACGCTCCTTCATTCATTCATTCTACAGAGCCTTCCTGAATAACCCCTGTGTATCAGACACTGCCTGTTATGCGTCCTTCTGCAGATTTGGCTCCTTTGAGGGGTTCCTGTGACCAGGGCTCCCAAGCATGGCCGCAGTTCTCCTAGGGACAGGGCATCTAGCCAGAGAGTTGGCACTGAGGCAGCATCTCCGACAGATGTGAACCCAGCCTCACCCCTTAGCCCTCATCATGACCTTCGTGGCTATATTCCCTTTGCCATGTGGGCCAGGGATGGGTCCCCCCAGCTCTAGGGAGGTTGCCTTCTAGGCAGCCCTGGCCTGGCCCACCTTCATCTACAGTCTGCACCCCTACCCCTCTCCCTGCCTATAGAGCTCTGCCATCTCCTGGCCACAGGGGCTGACATCCTGCCCGCAGACCTCAATCCCCCGCAGCCCAGCCCCTAAATCAATGGGGTGGCCTTGAGCAAGTCACCTCCCCTATCTGAGCTTCAGTTTCCTGTCTGGGATATGATAGGATTGAACTAAATCAGTGATTTTCTAAAACTTTTTTAGCCAGTAGAATACATAATATATACCATATGTAATGCATTACAACATATTATTCATGTGTAATAATGCAGAAAATATATGATGCAGATATGATACAGATAAAAGCAGAACTGCTGGCTGAAAGGAGAGTGGAGGTGCTCTCTGACGTCCCATCTGTCCCACCTTCCCCTGCTACCCCAAGAAACCACACTGGGTCATTAGTCCACTTCACCCCTCCTTAAGGCTGCTTCCATGTGCCACTGGGGGGTCTGGGTGGTGCTGTTGAGGGGCAGTCCCATCCCCTCTCTGCCTCTGATTCCCTGGGACCCCACTCTGTTTTCCAATGGGCTGGAACCCAGGAGAAGGACTGGCCCTTGCCTGGGCACCTAGCACCCCCTAGCACAGAGAAATAAGCCCAGCCTCTGACTGGAAAAGCAGGTGTGAGAGAAGCTTAGAAGGTGGCAGGTGGGGCCAGCCCGGGCCAGTGCCAGGCTGGCCCCCTGACACAAGGCTGGATTGTTCCAGGTGAGATAAAGCCCCTTTTGTCATCCTCCCTGCACTCCCTTCGAAGTGCAGAAGGTGGAGGGAGGGAACACACACAGACACAGCCCTCTGCTTCCTCTCTGATTTAATTGGAACCCAATTAAGTGAATAATTGTTACAAATGTGAAATTACCTTCCACCGATTTGGGGATGTGAGCCCACACTGAGCATGAGCCTGTGAGACTCAGGCTGGAAAGTGGCCCTGGCCCAGCGGTGTAGTGTTTTCCCTGGGCTAGGGAGGTGTCGACCCGCAGAATTCTTGGTCCTGCCCCTGGAAGAGATGCCAGGTGACCCGGCCCAGCGCCTGCTGCAAATCCAAGGCGCTACAGGAGCGCAGCCTCAGATATTCGCATTCAGCCAACCTTTACTGACTAGACCCGGGCTCACCTTTCCTGAGCTCACAGACACCTGCTCACAACAGCCAATCTGAAACCAGGCAGGTGAAAATAAATGGCGTGGTCGAGGCATGGACATGGGTCCGAAGCACAAACAGAGAGGGAGGGACCCAGTGGGGACATTGCAAGCCTCAGGGAAAACTTTGAAAATGGAATGGGAGTGACGTTCCAGAGCGGGTCTCTTCTGAAGAATCAGAGATGGGGGTTTCTTCCCAGCAAGAGGGCACATGGGGAATCAGAGCATGGAAGATGAATTACTCACACCAGGGAGCATCCTAGAAACCTACATAAGGAACGCTCACCATGGGCCACCTGATGGTGTCCAGTGGTTCATGATGAGCTGCGTCGTCACGTTGCATCCCATCCTCACTTTGGAGCAGACTGGTGCCTTTACAGTTTTGGCCGGGGCTGGGCTTGAACCCACCACCCTCGGTATATGGGGCCCGTGCCCTATTCCTTGAGCCACAGGCACCGCCTGACACTGGGGCCTTTTGGGCACAAAAACCCCATTGATGACACTTTCAAAATGAATGGCTAATGTTGCTGCTTCCACCAGACATCTATGAATTTTGGTAATCTAGATTCAGATGTAGAGAAAGGGAACACCTTTGGGAGAAAGAACAAGGCAGGCAGTGGTTCCCAATCTTGGCTACACACTGAGGAACTTTTTAAAAGTGACAGTACCAGGGTCCTAGCCCTAGAGATTCTGAATTCACTAATCTGGGGTGCAGCCTGGGCTCCCAGGTGATGTTAATGGGAAACCAAGACGGAGACTCACTGGCAGAGCAAGGCTTCCAATGTGGTAGAGGTGGTGATGGTGGGAAGAAGAATCCCTTCCTGGGGCACTGCACCAAACCTTTGCAAAGGGATGGGCCTCGAGTAGGTCCTCCAATGCTGGGGGGCCTTAGTGGGGAGGGCGATTAGAGGCCCTGGGGGTCATAGCTTAAAGCCCTAAAAAGGAGGAGGAATATAGAAAAGGTGTGGAAATGGGTCTGTCCTAATTTTAAAAGACTCGGAGGAAAATTTTTTTCCATCTTCTCTCCCCTTCTCTTTCTCTCTCTCACTTAGTCCCCTGTTCCAGGACCCAGAACTCAAGGTAACACTCTTAGAACCACTCTTCAGGCTCATACACAAAGTAGGTGCTCAATAAATATTTGCCAAAGGAGTTGTGGGTAAAATCTGTTTGGTGGGCTAAACTGGGAACATAACCAATGGTAACTACTGCTCCTACTGAATTATTCCTGATGACTACCATTAATATTGTTTCTATAGGGAAAAGTGTTAGCAGGTGTTCCCAGCTCAAATAGCCAATTTCCAATATACTTTTGATAAACGGCCCATTTATAAGTTGAAATGTATATGTGGATTACATGTGTGTGTGAGAGAGAGAGCGAGAGAGAGAGAGAGATGTTCTGCTCTCGGTGAACCTAGCAGGGTCTCCACCCTCGGGGTCCACCCTGGGGACAGCTGGATTGACCCCAGTGAAGCCTTTATAGAAATGGCAAAGTAGAACGTGGTCAGAGGAAGGAGGGCCTGAGTGGCCACTGAGCACAGAAGCACCTGGGAGAAACCAGAGAAGCCCGATGGGTCTAGGGCAAGCACAGCCCTGGGCCAAGAGCACCAGGGATTGGAATGTGGTCCGCATCTAGTTGGGGGTTCAAGGAGGAGCTGCGAAGCACACAGAGCATCAAAGTATCCCATGGCCTTGCCCAGATGAGCAAGAGCTGCCCTGGCAGATCAGAGACTCCCAGCAGGAACATGATGGATGCAGCTGGAGAAGGGAACTATGAGCAGAGGGCATGAGGCCATGGGGACCAGGAGGTCATGGCAGGTGCTCTCTCGGTGTTTGCTATGGGAGAGCAGGAGGGCAGGTCTCTCCAGGGAGCAGACAGAAACCAGGAGGGCACTGGGGCTCGGTGAGGATTTTAGCAGTGACAGCCAACAGGAATCCGGAGAGGAGAGTGCTGTCAGGGTTCTGGCTTGCAGCCCTCTAAAGCTTCAAGGAGGTCCAGATTCAACTCTCATCCCACTGGTGAAAAAAGCGGTAAGAATGAGAGATAAGCAGAGTGGGTCATGGGGCTTGGGCCAAACCTGCTCTTCTGTGAGCCTCTGGAAAGCCCAGGAGCTGGGTGGCATCTCGGGTAGGTGCTGTGGTCAGTCTTCCCCCACACAATCCCTGACTGGCCTGTCTTGGCCAGGCTGTCAGCCCTTTCCGGAGTTACAGCCCCTGGCTGGAGGGTAGCTGTCTTTGTCCCTGAAGTCTCAGCCCTACTTCCCATTGATGGAGGACTACAGGGAGGCCAGCCATTTCCAGGGAGATGACCCTGATGGCCTTGGGGGAGGGGGTTGCCCTGACCACACAGGGTGACAGTGATTAAATGCACCAGCAGCTGGGCCATCAGGGCCCTCCCTGCTGCTAATTTGGGTCAATTAAGCCAATTTGTCTTTGTTGACTTGAAGTCCCTTCTCTCAACTGGCACCAGTCCCTCTGGGGCCAGGAGGGAAGGAAAGTGGGAGTGGCAGCCTATCCCACCCCCACCCTGAAGCCTAGGCTCAGGGACGTTCCTCAACCTTGTGACCTCTCCCATTGCATGGCAGCCCTTCACAGCTGTCATCCCTATAGCTGCCCCAGGGTTAATCTTATTCCACAGATGAGCAATTAGGGCTCCTCCAGGGAGCCCTTGCGGCTCCAAGTCAGTGGAGAGAGAATCTGAACCCAGCATTTGGACTCACCGTCCAGTGCTCCTCCTCTCCTGGTACCTCTGCAATCTCTCAAGGCACTTGCTCCATGGTCTGGCTCCATGGGAGGGAACCCTGCTTCTAGGACCCCAAGGGGTTCCAAGGAACACAGTTAGAAAACCCCTTCCCCAGCCCATCAGGCTCCTCCTTCCACGCATACACATAAGAGAGAGAGAGAGACAAAAACTAATGTCTTCAGGGAGAAGCCTTCCAGCCAAGGAAAAGACAGCCCTGGGCCTTAGGCTGTGGGACTGTCGTGAGACTGCCAGTCCCATAGAGAGATTGAGGCTGCAGCACATTGGACACCAGTCAGAGACCAGGCTGACACACAGCTCTGTCCCCTCAGAGGCTCTGCACTTCTCTGGACCTCAGTTTACCCATCTCTATCACTGCAGGGGCCGAAGAGGCAGTTGGGCTAGGCTCCGGACACTCTCACATTTGCAGAATCGGCCTGGAGAAGACCAGGTGGAGAAGGAGGAGATTTTTCCTCCCTCCAGCCTAGGAAATTGAGTGCCCCCTTCTGTCTCTACTCCGCCCAGGTGAGAGCAGGTGGGATGTATGGTGTTGTCACAAAGGGAGACTGGCAGGGACAGGAAGTTGCAAAGCTTCAGCTCATCGGAGGGAGGGCTTCTCCCAGGGCAGGGTGAAGGGAAGGAGCAGAAGCTAGGGAAGCATGTCCAAGTGGGATGGAAGTAAGTGGTCTGTCACTACAGAGAGACACCAGTGTCACCTCTGCAGAGATCTTCCTGAAAGTGCTGGTGTTAAACCCTAAAGCCAGCAGTGAGGGGCTGGACTGGGAAGGTCATTGCCTCCAGGCGAGACCTGACCGGAAGCTATGTCCTCCCAGCCTGGGACTGCCTTACACAGGACTGGGGCATCTCCTGGTGTTAAGTCTCGGGCATGGAGTCATCTTTGTGGCTGCATCTAGGCTGCTAGAATGTGGTGTGGAATTGTGATGAACAGAAAAGACCCTGCCTTCCCAGTCTTCTTCTTCCAGAGAACATGCCCGTGTTTCATCTCAGATTCCCTGATTAGGAGGGCTGGGCCCTAGGATGGAAGGCTCGAGGGTGACAGACTCACAGACCACCCGGAGCCCTGGGGTGGAGGCTGACAAGGATGGAAGGTACCTGAGGAAGGGTCTGGCTAAGCCCCCTCCTGTTATTATTGATGAGAAAACAGGCTCAGATGGCTTCCCCCGGCCAGCACACCGCAGATATACTCCATGGAGGCCAGCATCTGACTCTCAGGCTCAGCTGAGCAGTGCCGTGCTGGTCATATTTAATAGGCCTCCATGCCCAGCCAGGTGCCCTGGGAAGAGAGGACACGTACTGTCCCCTCTCCTGCATGGGATCTAGCAGACAGGAACACAGGGATGTCATCAAGTAGTGAAGCAACTTAATCTGGACCCTGGAGGGGACCCTCAGGGGCCATTCCTTCCCTGGCTTGCTCTGCAGGATGGTCCTCTGACTAGCACTGTTCCCTGGGTGTCCCTGTGCCCCCAACCCTGTCTCCTCAGCCTCACTGGGGCTCCTCTTCAGTGCCCACCACCCTCAGGGACGTGCCCATCTCAGCCATGCTCAGAGGCCACTCATCCCCATCTCCTTGGCGTGGAAGTATTCCACAATCTCTTCACTGTGGCCACCAGCCAGACCCCATACCTGCCAGGCCCTCTCCCTCCTTTTGTCCCCTGCCTCACTCCCTGAACCTGCCCTCTTTCCAGTTGGCAGCTAAACAGGAAACCTGCCAGTCATACCGAACCCTCCCCTCTCCCACCTGCTCCTGATCCACACCTGGCCTGGAGTCCTGTGGGCTGTAGCTACCACTTACTGAGAGCTCACTCAGTGCTAGGCACTGTTCTAAGGACTCTGCACTTGTTAACTTGTTTAATCCTCTCCACAGCAGTACTGAGGCTGTCTTCACTTTGCAGGCTCAGCCACACATCACTAGGCGGTGTGGAAGCAGGGCCAACTCAGGCCAGATGAGCCCTCGGCCTGTCCTCTTCAGAATGGCTGCTCACGTGCCACTGCCTTGCTCAGACCCCTGCGTCTCTCCCTGGACTGTGACAGCTGTATCCCGAGGGCTCCTACTGTTCCCAGGGCCTCTCCCATAGGCCACCCTCCAAGAGAGCTCTTTCCAAAATGAAAACCAGCCATGTCACCGCCAGCCTGCCGTCTTCAGCAGCTTCCGTCTCCCATCACCTGTATGTAGGAGGGGCTCCTCCCAGCTCCTTATGCTGTATCCACGGTCCCGCGACCCAGCCTTCCTTTCTCCTGTGTCATCACCCACTCTCCATCCATGCGCTCTGTAGTTCCCCTACTCGGATGACCATCCATGCCTGAACTCACCAAGTCCCTTGGGTCCCCTGGGCACCCCTTGTTCTTCCTGGGAAACTCATACTATCGCAGCTGAAGGGTCTGCTGAGCTCCCTGGCCTGCTCCCGACACATTTCCCTGAGCTGCCTGTGGATCTGTGCCCCTCAGAGACCACCTGTGACCTTTCTAAGCCCTACCTGGCACACAGAAAGCCCTTGAAGGACCGAATAAAGGAAAGAATGCATTTTGAGGAAGATGAAGTCCAAAGCTAATGAGAATGATTTTTTATTAGTAGCAACAGCTAACATGTGTTACTGAGCACTTATTCTAAGCCAGGCACCCTGTGAAGCGCTTGCATTTCATCCTCATGGCTACCCCATGAGCTGGATGTTACAGTTGTCAGCATTTTAAAGGACAGGTGGCTGAGGCTCAGCAAGGTTAAGCTACTTGCTCGAGGTCACACTGCTAGAAAGAGGCAGTATTAGGATTTGAAGGCAGGAGCCCAGAATTTATGCTGAAGATCTCTGCTGCCTGTACCCAAGCCACCCAGAGCTATCCAGGACAGCTGGGTGATCCTGGAGAGGGAGTGGATTCAAAGGGATGGGCTTATCCTCTCCTGCCATGACAGCTGCTTGTATTTCCTGATGAAATCAGCTGTGAAGTTCTAAGTGAGCAGACTCAGGTCCCT
>CAUYRH010106910.1:0-34918 GCA_963574655.1 Perodicticus potto
AACTCTGAGAAAAGAAATAGCTGAAGATGTTAGCAAATGGAAAAACATACCATGCTCATGGCTAGGAAGAATAAACATTGCTAAAATGTCCATATTACCCAAAGCAATTTACAAATTTAATGCAATCCCTATCAAAGCACCACCGTCATACTTTAAAGATCTGGATAAAATAGTGCTTTGTTTTATGTGGAACCAGAAGAAACCTCAAATAGCCAAGACATTACTCAGAAATAAAAACAAATCAGGAGGAATCACGCTACCAGACTTCAGACTATACTACAAATCTATAGTGATCAAAACAGCATGGTATTGGCACAAAAACAGAGAGATAGATGTATGGAACAGAATCGAGAACCAAGAGATGAACCCAGACACTTATCATCATTTGATCTTTGATAAGCCTATCAAAAATATAAATTGGAGGAATGATTCCCTATTTAACAACTGGTGCTGGGAGAAGGGGCTGGAGACTTATAGAACACTGAAACTAGACCCACATCTTTAACCATTAACAAAAATTGACTCTCACTGGATAAAAGATTTAAATTTAAGACATGAAACTATAAAGATTCATGGAGACAGTGCAGGAGAAACAAAGAAGAGAATACTTCTGGGAGAATACTTTATGAGGAAGACCCACAGGGCAATTGAAACAACACCAAAAATACATTACTAGGATCTGATCAAACTAAAAAACTTCTGCACAGCCAAGAACACAGTAAGTAAAGAAAGCAGACAGCCCTCAGAATGGGAGAGGATATTTGCAGGTTATGCTTCTGACAAAGGTTTGATAAACAGAATCCACAGAGAACTCAAACTTATTAATAAGAAAAGAACAAGTAACCCCATTTCATTGTGGGAAAGGGACTTGAACAAAAACTTCTCTGAAGATGACAGGTGCACGAGCTACAGACATATGAAAAAATGCTCATCATCTTTAATCATCAGAGAAATGCAAATCAAAACCACTTTGAGATATCATCTAACTCCCGTAAGAGTGGCTCACATAACTAAATCCCCAAACTACAGATGTTGGCGTGGATGTGGAGAAAAGGGAACACTTCTGCGCTTCTGGTGGCAATGCAAGCTTATACATTCCTTTTGTAAAGAAATAGGGAGAATACTCAGGGATCTAAAAGTAGACCTTGCATTTGGTCCTGCAATTCCTCTACTAGGTGTATATCCAAAAGACCAAAAATCATTTTATAACAAAGATATTTGCACCAGATTGTTCATTGCTGCTCAATTATTAATACCCAAGTCATGGAAGAATCCCAAGTGCCCATCGACCCACGAACGGATTAATAAATTGCGATGTATGTATACCATGGAATATTATGCAGCCTTGAAAAATATGGAGACTTTACCTCTTTTATGTTTACCTGGATGGAGCTGGAACATATCCTTCTTAGTAAAGTATCTCAAGAATGGAAGAAAAAATATCCCATGTACTCAGGACTATTATGAAACCAATTTACAGTCACTCACACTTTCATATGAAGAATAGATCACAACTATGGCCCAAGATGAAGGAGGAAGCGGGGATGGGAAGGGAGGGGGGAGGTCAGATCGAGGGAGGGTGAATGGTGGTATCACACCAATGGTGCATAATGCAAGGGTACATGTTGGATCTGTTAGTATAGAGTATAAATGTCTTAACACAATAACTAAGTAAACGAGATGAGGTATACTTTAACCAGAGTGATGTAAGCATTCCTAATTATATATGAAATCAGTACATTGTACCCCATAAATGCATTAATGTGTACATGATCTATGTATTGATGATTTAATAAAAAAAAAAAAAAGAAAGAAAGAAAACTCGACATCAAAACAATTAGCACGTCCATTTGACAAATTCAAGGTTTGAAAGAGACATCCACCACAGCTTCCAGCCCAACACACCCTGGAAGGCTGGCTGGCATGTCCACATGGCTCTGCTCATGACCTGAAGGGTGAGGCAGCCCCTTTCCAGCTGGGTCTCCCACCCAAGATGCAAGGGCTGGCAAAAGAGCAGGAGGTACTTAGCAGACAAGAACAGGATATGTGGGTGTCTCCAATCTCAGAGCAGTAAAGGATTTTTTGAATAAGACCTGGCACAAACCATCAAGGAAAATACATGACGCATTTGACTGCATTAAAGTTTAAAACTTCTATGCACCAAGAAACACTCCTAGAAGAAAAAAGATAAGCCATGGACAGAACATAACACCAGTAAAGAACTACTATCCAGAATATAAACACCTACCTTACAGTTAATAAGAAACAAACAGGCAAAGTTTACAAATAACGCATTCACATAATATACCATCTGAATGCCAAAAAAAACTTGTAAACAGAAGCCAAACTCAATCAGTGTATGTGTTTCCTGGCTACTGGAATAAAATGCCCTAAGCAAGGTGCCTTAAAACAAGAAGAATTTATCTTCTTCCAGTTTTGGAGACCAGAGTCCAAAATCAAGGTGTCAGGAGGGCTCAAAGGGAGAATCTGTTCCAGGTGCTAGTAGCTGCCAGCATTCCTTGGCTTGTGGCCACATCTCTCCCATCTTTGTACTGCCTTCATCTCTCTATGTGACTAAACTCCCTCTACCTCTCTCTTCTGAGGACACTCGTGATCACATTTAGGGCCCTCCCAGGTAATTCAGGATTATCTCTCATCTCAAGATCCTTAGCTTAATAATATCTGCAAAATAATTTACCATATACAGTAATATTCGTAGGTTCCAGGGATAGGACCTGATATCTTGATGGGGAGCACCATTTATTTTAGTACAACCGGTAACCAGGGGAATGCGAATTGAAACCAGAGTCAGGGAGCCTTTCACTTCACTGGACAGCAGGTATCAAGAAGTCTGATGGGGACAGCACCTATGGCTCAAAGGAGTAGGGCGCAGCCCCCATATGCCAGAGGTAGTGGGTTCAAACCCAGCCCCGGCCAAAAATTGCAAAAAGAAAAGTCTGATGCACCGATCGGTACCAAACAAGTACCGATGACGACGGAAAACAACAGGAGCTCTCGTCTGCCTCCAGTCAGAGCATGACTCTATCAGAACAACCACAGTGGGGAGCAGTTTGGGAAGATGCATAAAACCTAAGTACGCACAAACCTTATTACCCAGCCATTTCACTGCTAGAGAAGCTCACTGGACCAGCATACACCTGCTAGAATGTTCAAGGGAGCACTGTCATATTGACAACCCTGAAACCATCCAAATGCCACCCGCAGGACAGCAGCCAGCCTAACCTCAACACAGCATCCCACAGGATCCCATGCGGCACTGACGGTAAGTGAAGGAAAGTCTCCGTGCACCAACACCCATCAGCCTCACAAACAACGTCCAGGGAGAAGGGCAGGCAGAGCACAGTCTCATTGACATCAACTTTCAAAACAAGTATATGACACGTGGTGTTATGCAGGGACACACACATTTGTGCAAAAGGACAAAGATACGTACAGGAATCACCAAACCCAATTCCAGGCAGAGGTTGCCCCTGGCAGGCAGGGAACGGAAAGTCTGCAGGTCTGCGGAGTTCAAAATATCTATGCAAAAAGTCTATGTCGGAGGTGAGTGACAGGTATATGGACGTTCATCACATTACTTCCCTATGTGTGTTAAGTCTGAAATATTTTGTCACGATTTTTTTTAATTGAAGAGTGATGCTGGCAGAAGTGGTAAAAAACACATCTCAATGAGAATGTTCCATAGGTGGAAGAGTTAATCTCAGAGGTTCTTAACCTGGGGTCTAGTGACCCCAAGATGTCTGTGGGAAGCTATAGGAAGTGGGACATGCAAAAAATATATACATATGTTAGAAGTTAGAAGCTAATAAAAAAAATATATATATACACACACACATATACATATATATTTTACTAGCTTCTAACTGAAATGTAGCATTTTCTTCTTGTATGAATATGGGTAGAACACCACACAGTATTAGCAATTTCTAAGACTTTATCACCAACAGCAGTCAAGTATTTTACAGCCCATCACAGTGCAGCAGGAATCTCAAAATAGCATTTATGCTCATCCACAATTCAAAATGACAGTAGTTCTTAGGCCCACCACCAGATCTTGCTACTGAATGTGCTGATAAAGAAGCAAGGATTCCTCCACCCCTAGGTTGTTTATTCATTATATAATTGAAACAGTTTTTGTTGACCTAAGTATTTTATCCTATGTTTTGCAAAATAAAATTCTTCACCAGAATACCAAAGAGTCAGGGACCGCTGGAGACAGCGAGGGCCTGGGGATTCCCTGGGGGGCCCCAAGGTCAGGTCAGTGGACGGTGAAGCTCCCTGGGCTCCCTGTAACTTCAGGGTGGAGGAGCTGGGGATAAAATCAAATCTCAGCTCAAGGAGGAAAAGGAAGTTGTACTTGTTTGTCCCGACAGATGGAGAACGCAGAGCCCAGGAATTAAGATGAGCTATTTTCCGAATGTGTCATCCTTCTCAACCTGTCTTTCCAGTCTCATTTTATTGGCTTTTAATCAGGGGCTATCTTGTGAAGTGCTCTGAACTCAGGCATAAATTTAACAGAGGAACTGAAGTATTGGATGAGGTCTCCAAGGAGGCCTCCAGCTGACAGACGCTGAAGTGAAGGAAGGCCGAGTCTGTGAGCCGGTGATTGGACCCACACGTGGCTTCCTTCCCCAGGTGACACCTGTGAGCGTGACGGGCTTGAGCGCTGCAGGTTTCCTGACTCAGCATGGCCCCAAGTGTGGCGGGCAGGCCTTGGAAGTCTGACTAGGTCATAGGATGCCAAGAAGGACAAGAGAACACGATTGCTTCTGGAAGGAAGCAGCCTTCTCCACAGCTAAGAGCCCACCAAGGAAGGGCGGCACCCTACAGGGAGGAGCTTGATGAGCTTCTGTACCTGCCGCCGTCAGGAAAAGAAGAAGAGACATCAGAGCAGCTGGGAGCTAGGCTGGCAAGAGCGTGGCGTGCAGTGGGACGTGCACACACATGGGAGGGGGGCAAAAATGTATACATGTTTTTTAAAAGGAAAAAACTGTTTTAAAATTATAACACTCAATATATACCGACAAAAAAAGATGAATACAAGTCAAGTCTTATAATGGCAGAAGTCAAACATGACTTGAGTATTACAAACTTAACACAGTTTTTTCTTTCTTATACTGTGCACACATTTTTTGCACCCACTGTATGTATACATTTATTTTAGAAAGTGCACTATTTATAGATCATAGCAAATGATCTAGATGCTTCTGGAAAAATCAACTTCGTTGAGGTGTAATTTGTATAAAATAAAGTGCAGCCATCTAAGGTACACACTTCCATCATCCCCAGAAGTTCCCTGGGATCCTCTGTCGCCCCCTCCCACACCTGGTCTTCTGCTCCTACAGCTTAGCTTGCATTTCCCAGAATTTCATGCGGATCGGATCATACAGCAGGTATTCTTCCGTGTCTGGTTCCTTTCGCTACGCATAATGTTTCTGAGGTCCCCTGCTGTTCTCACCTGTCTCAGGGGTGCAATCCTTTAATTGCCAACTATCTCCCATTGCCTGCAGGGGCCCCTATTTGTTTATCCATTTACCAGTTGATGGACAGCTGGATTTTTCCAGTTTGGGGGCATTACAACTAAAACTGCTATAAACATTCACATGTGTATTTCTGTGACCATATATTTTCATTTCTCTTGAGTAAATACCTACAGGTGGAATGGCCGGGTCATTTATCTTATAGGAAATTCCAAACAGATTTCCAAAGCGGCTGCCTCATTCTACATTTCCGCTGACCTCATGTTTGAGTTCCAGTTGGTCTACAACCTTGCCGAGACTTGGTATTGCCAGCTTTTAAATTTCTAATGCAGTAGTATCACACGGTAGTTTTAATTTTCATTTCCCCGTGACCAATGATGTTACGTTCTCACAAGCTGATCAGGCCATGCATTGTTATCAGTCTGCTAATGTGATAAACGACCCTGCTTAGGAGAGACACTTGCTCTGGCCTCTTGCTTCATCTCCGGCCTCCCGTGTCCCAGCAGTTTTAAAGATGCAAACTCTTCACAGAGGACCACGGCAGAGAGTCCATGCAGCTCGAGAATCTTACACATCCTAGGTGCTCAACAGAAGTCTACTGAGAAAGTCCAGCAAGCGAGTGCCAGTTAATTCTGGGCTGTACCTACTACAGGGTGGACAGCTGGAGCTTTCTCGACACTGGGTGACCCCAGACTGCTAATGGGTTTCATTTCTGAGATTGAACTGTCTCTCCCTTCACCCCAGACCTGCAACTTCCCCACCTGGGGGTGACCCACCTTCCTCACTGGCGCCCTGACTCTGCTGTGAACCTGTCTAGGAAGCTGACTGAGAAGTCTGTTTTGACTTCTAAAGTCACAACTGTCTAGATACAGTCACAGGCCACTTAATGATGGGGATGTTCTGGAAACAGCACGGTTAGGTGACTCTGTCATGGGTGACCATCACAGTGTGCTCACCCACACCTAGACAGCGCGGTTGGCCACATAGCCGGGCTGCAGGGACAGCCTGTCCCTCCAGGTTCCTGACCTATGTGGCATGCCACCCGTGTGAGCACCGTAGGCGACGGCAACACGTGGTAAACACGTGAACATGCCCGGGGAGAGGAAGGTTTCGGCTCCGTTATACTCTTTCAGAATCAGCATCATACATGTGCTGCATTATTAACCAGATACCGTCATCCGGTGCACGTCTGTAAAAGCCAACAGCCCTGAGAGAGGGTCTTAAAGGCTTTGTGAGGTGACTGTACAGGAGATTCCTGCAAAATGTCTCTTCCCACCGAGGGCTGAGAAGCCACGTGTGGACAGAGGCGTCTCTGGCCCCGCAGCAGCGACGTCCAGCACAGACTCAAGTTCTGGAGAGAAAATCAAAGCAAGAGGTATCGGGGTTCAGATCCCAACTCTCTGGTTCACTACTTCTCAGGCTTTAGGGAACTCCTGAATCCCACTGAGCTCAGCGTCTTCATTTGAGTCACTTCTTCCTTTCTTTTTTTTTAATAGTTTTTGTCCAGGGCCGGGTTTGAACCCACCATCCCTGGTATATGGGGCCGGTGCCCTACTCCTTGAGCCACAGGCACTGCCCCTTCATTTGAAAAATAAAGGAAAATAATAACCGATGACCAAGTCTGACCACGAACGAGCTGGGAGGATGGATACAGAAGCTCTCGGCACAGCAGCAGCTCAGCAGCGCTGATCAGACTGCGTTCCCTTTGTCCCAAGCAGAGCTGGGGAGAGCTGCTGCCGTCGGTGCCCCCAGGTCTCCTCTGCGACTGGCACCACAGTCCCCAGCTCTCTGTGGAACCGCCCTGTGTCAGTAGGAGCCTTGGGTATTCAATGACTACTGACAATACAATAGCACAGAAGCTGGGACCTCTGACTCAGGAAGGGCAACTCCAGGTGACTGACACTGCAGAACCCTCCCTCCCTGGAGTGGCCGAGCCCGCCCGCCTGGCACTGCCCCGCCCTCTCCTGCTTCTCCTCCTCCTCCCCAAGTTTCTCCTGAGAGCTCACCCCCCGTGAAACACGTGCTCCTGAACCCCACCTCAGGCTCTGCTTTGGAATCCCGCTCAGGACCCCCAGGGCCCTCTGGCACCAGGCCCTTCACCAGGCAGCAATGGCACAAAGAACATTCCCTGCAGTCTTGCTCTTAGGCCCCTGGAGCGTAAGGGAGTCACAGATGGGGACATTTTCTGTACACTCTGTTTATTTAAACCCATGGCGCCTGGGTATTACTGTGTGCAGCCTCCTCAAATCAACCACTGAGCAACCCAACAAGAAGCCTTTCCTGAATGAAGCCTGGTTGGGGGGTATAGAACAGAGTCACATGGAGCCAAACCTCCAGTCCACATATCAACGTATAAAAGACATTGCACCTGTCCCAGGGAAGGCCTGTTAGGGAGGCTGGGAGTGGCGATGGCTCATCCCTGCCGCTGCAGGCAGGAGGGCTCATCAGGAGCTAGAGAAGCACAGTGTGCCAATTCTCCAGCCACGACGAGGGACCAGACGGGAGGACGAGTGGGGAGGGGTGGTCTGGAAGGCAGAGAAATGAGGTCTTGCTTCATCACACCCAGACTCAGGGAAAAGCAGTGAAGTCCACAGCTTGGCCATGACACTTTAACATGAGGGTCAACTCTGGGGAAGTGTGTGGGAGGGGGTGAGCCCACACTTGGGTGTCCAAAGAAACCCGAAAGTCCAAAGGCTGATGAGCCCACGGGTGAGGCTGCCAGAGCCAGTCCCAGGGTGCTGGGGAGACCAAGGCCGGGTGTGAACGGGGGGTGGGGGGGTGTGTGAGGGGGAATAGCTCTTCTCTGCCATCTCCCCTTGGTCAACATCATAAAGTCAGCCAAATGTCAAAACATCCAAGGAAGGGTAACGTCAACAAGCAAGGGGACCTGGGGACTGGACTATGGGCAAAGCAAGTGGCACTGATATGTATGACGCCCATAGCAGGAGGGGAAGGGCCAGAATCCCATCTGTCCATACGGTGAAAGGCCTGGGTCAAACTGCCCCTGCAACCTGGACAACCCAGTGACTGGGAACCCAGAAGTTCCACTCGAGCTGATGAGAAACACAGCCTGTACCCACGACTGACTCACAACCCACAGAAATTGAGGACAAGTTGTCCCCAAACCCTCTTTCTTCTGAAGCTTTCAGCCTTATTCTCCTAACAAAGGACAAATGAGAGGAACAGCTTGTCAAATATCTACCTAAATTGGCTTCCCTGATCTAATCATTTAATCAGATTGCAACAGTTTTCTCTCCTGGGCTAATACCTATCAACTGTGGTGGCTCCCTGGAGCTCGGGCTTGAGGAGGGTGCTAGGATGGATTACTGATGTCTGCCGCATGCAGGGAAAGGGAGACATCAGCCCACGTGCCGCCCATGTGTCCTTTTTTAGGTTTAGAAACTTCCAATGAGTTCAGATAGTAAATAGTCAAATCAAATTATTTGTGTTTAAAAAAGAAAATTCCGTAACACAATAGCAGAGATACCACAAACAATCAAGGCACAAAGAGAAACAGAGAGAAAGGGAGGAAGAAAAATGAAAAGAGAGGACAGGAGAACAGGAATTAAGGAACGAAAAGGAGCAAATTCAGACACATAAATTTGTGAAAAGCAATTTCACAAGGTAACTTTGACCTCTTCCACCCAATTCTATTTAATTAAATGCTCTTTTTACCAAATACAGAACGAAATGAAATTTCACATTAAAGAGTACTTCCCATTTTTCATGTATGAACTTCCCAACTATGACTTAACTTTCAGTAATCCCCAGCTTAAGGTAGAGCCGCTGCAGTCAGGATGTCCAATTGTGCTCATGCTCTTGAGGCGGGCTCCCCATCCTGCCAGGTCCTTAGCTGAACACACCATTTATAAGGATTAGTCTTTAGACATCAATGAGACAATCGTTTCAGCTTAGGGATATATGCCTCACAGGTGGTAAACAGTGTAGACAGAACACCAATCAGATCAAATCAAAGGACGGTTAACAGGGAAGTCAAATGTCAGAAATGAAGATTACTTGGTACTCACTCAATCTGGATGTGGCTTCCCTAGACATGGAAACTAGACAAAGATTTAGAGCAAGTAGTTTATGGGAAGAGAAGACAATAGTGAGAAAGGGAGTCACCAAAGGGTAAGTTATCCCTGTGGACAGGCGAGGTCTCATCCTGCCGAGGGCCTTGAGAGAACAATGAAAAGCGTGTGCGTGAGAGCCCTCCCACCCTGCGGCGAGGGTCTAGGGTATTCACACTCTGATTAGAGCAGTTCTTGGATGAGGCCTTTCCCAGGGGTCTTCAATCATCTAGAACTTCTGGTCTACAGGCAGAATAGGCCTCCCAGGCATTGGAGAAGCTCCCCAAACCCTCAGGCGAAGCGATTCAGGTTCAGGCAGTGGGAGATACAAGTAAAACCCACTTCAGTAAACAAGGCCCACGAGACAGTGTCTGATACGCTGCCCTGTCCCTTCAGTGTGTAGAAGGGGACAGGTGACCCGTGTGGCACCCTGAGACGCAGAGGTAAGAGCGAAATCACTGCAAGAGGCAGACATTCCTCAGTCTCCCCCTGGAGTCGGGGTCACTGTGCTGGCTTTTTTCCTCTGAGGGTTTCGGGAAGAATTTCTTGGAGAAGTGACTTTGGACATTGTGTCTTGGAAAGAGGATCTTACAATTCACCAAACGCGCATCACTCAGCAAGGCGCTGGGCTGGCCTGTGTAGATGAAGGCTCCGGGGTACTTGTCCTTACGGGAACATAGATTCGGAGAGGAAGCGAGGCAGGGTAACGCCGACAGGCAGATTTCACAGGGAGCAGGAAGTGCCGGGAGTCACGGGGGAGGGAGACCAAAGTGTTAAGGTGCTTCCCTCAGGGAGAGATCTTCTCTTGTTGGGTGATCAAAGTCTGGAGGGGGTGACGGGAGTAGTTGGGACACATGTGACATAATGAAGCAGGCTCGACCAGGACAAATGGACAGGAAGGAGACCATTCCAAGGCGGACTGTACAAGGACATCGCATAGAGGCAGGGAAGGGACCAACAAACCAGTCCAACGACAAGTAGTCGGTGTGTGTACCCTGTGCACTCCTGGGGAGGGGGCTGACACCGGCAGGTGGGGGTCCTGGCAAGTGAGTGCCGAGCAGAGAGGCAGCCCTGCCACTTGAGAAGCCAGAGACAAAGCCCAATGCCAGACCTGCTAAAGGATAACTCCACCAACTTACCAACATGTTAATAAGCTCCCAGGGCCGGAAGTGGGCAGCGGTTGCATAAACAGCAGCCGAAGATGCGTGTATGAGATGAAAAGGGCAGCGCCGGAGAGACAGAGACTCCCCGTGTTCTGTCCGACAGAACCTTCTGCGATGCTGGAAACAGTCTGCACCTGCACTGCCCAGCACAGCGACCCTGCACCTCCTGTCACCGCCGGATGGCTCCTTCAGCTATGGCTGTGTCTGCAGGGCTGGGAGAATCTACCTGAGGGGCTACATTGAGATAGTACAGAACCTTCCAATCACCTGGGGTTCCCAATTCTCCTTGAAGAAAGCAAAGCGTCCTCTGGAGGCCTATCTGAAGTGTGAACGCCTTTTGCCAGCCCATAAAGAACGTTCAGAGTGCGGCCTAGTGAAACCGAAACCCCACAGCAGGGAGCCGTTGGCTTTGAGCACAGCCTGAACAGAAGTCCTGGGGTAGCAAGGTCATTTACCACCGTGTTGCAACCTGCCATGGGAGCTGCCTGTCATCCACTGGCAGCCCAGCTCAGAACACAAGCCAAAGATGGCGCCAACTGCTGATGGAATCAAAGAGAACTGCTCTGCTCCACACCAGGAAGGTCTGCTCCGGGCTCTGTGTATTGTCTAATAGCTCAGCAGACTGGCCTCTCTTCACCTTCAGGACAACACCGTGGAGTTGGCCTTACCAGCCTCACTTTGCAGATGTGAAGTCTCAAGCTCAGCTTCTCAGAGACAAGTTGCGATGGGCCTCCAACAAGCGAGACCCACCCTGAACCCTGGTCTTCCACCATGCCATGAGGATCCCCAAACAGCTTTTATTTCTATAATGTCACCCTTTCATTTTTCACATGGGACTCATTGCTTTTAATGTGCAAATAGTAGACTCTGCTCTCATTTATTTTGTAAGATAAATATTCACGAATGTTAATTTTTAAAACTCCACTCTACATAATTTTTTCATTAATTAATAAAGATTAGTTTTTAGAGTGTATTTAAGCTTATAGAAAAATGGAATAGGAAGTAGAGAGTTCCAAAGCCCTGTGCCACAGCTTCCCATTACTAACATCCTGCCTTGGGGAGGTACATTTGTAACGAATGATGTTACACTGGGGTTCACCTTTGATGTTCTACACTCTCTAGGTCTTCAGGATGAGTCTACCTTACAGTATCACAGAACAGTGTCACTGCCCTGAATGTCCTGTCTTCTTCTGTTCCCTGTCTCCCTTTCCCAGAACTCCCAGCAACCACTACAGACCTTTTTGCCGTCTCTCCAGCTTTGCGCACTCTGGAATGCCATGTACTGGGAACTGTACAGTTCGCAGCCCTTTCAGACTGGCTTCGTTCACTTAGCTGCAGACCTTGAATGTGCCTAAATGTCTTTCTGTGGTTTGACAGCTCATCTCTTCTTATCCCCGAGTGATATTCCACTGCACGGCTGCAGCGTGGCTTGTTTATCCATACACCCGTTGAAGGACATCTTGGTTGCTTTCAAACTTGGGGCTCTGTACGCTATTTCATTAATCTTTTTGCCCACCCTTTCATTAACACAGCTGACCTGATTACTGCAGCTCCAGAGTAAGTCTGAGGTCACAGAGTCAGACCTTTGACTCTGTTCTTCAGTATCGTGTTGGCTGTTCTGGACCTTCTGCCTTTCAATATAAACTTTTGAGCTACTTCATCCATCTCCACAAAACAACTTGTTGAGATTTTGATTAGGATTACACAGAGTCCACAGAACAAGTTGGGAAGAGCTGATATCTCAACAATGTTAACTCCTACTCACAAACATGGAATATCCATTTAGTTCTTCTCTGATAACCTTTCATCAGAATTTTGTGGTTTCCACTGGAATTACACCATTCCAGCTGCCCATTATGGGACATGACCGACTCTCGTATCTTTGTATCCCGTCACCTTGCTATATTCACTTACCAGTCCCAGAAGATTTGACGATTCCTTCAGATTTTCTACAGGCAATCGTGTCCTCCATGCACAGAAACAGTTTGTTTCTTCCTTCCAAATCTGTATATCTTCTTATTCCCTTTCTGATCTCATTGCTTTGCCTATGGCTTCCAATGTGATGTCCAGTAAGAACGGTGAGAGTGGACACCCTTCCCTTCTTCCTGGTGGTCAGGAGGCTGCATCTAGTTTCTCAATGCGGCTTTCACCGGGATGCCCACCTTGTGCAGGGAGTATGGGTGTGTGACCCACTTTCCCTTGGCATCCATTTCTGCCTTGCTTGAGGGCGTTCTCTGGCCACAGATAGAGCTCAGCCCATGATGCAGAGAAGGCCAGGAGTGCTGGGGAGTTAATCCCCCCAGAAGCAAACTTCAACCCACAGAGGATAAACGCTGCCAGTATTCTCACCTCTTGTGGGGGCCAACCCACAGTGCACTGCCTGCAGTCTCCCAGGGCTCCCCCGCTGGGATGGCCCCCTGCCGCTCACCAAACTGACTGACCAACACATCCTTGGTTGGCTTCCTTCCCTTGCCAGTCTCCACATTCTCCCACCAGAGATTCTTGGGATCCCTTTCTAAATAAACTAGTTGACTTTAAATACTAGTGTCAGAGTCTTTTCCTAGACCAAGCCATGCACATATGCAGTTTTAACCAGTCACTCTATCTACAGGTATAAAACTTAGGATTCAGAATGCTACTCAGAGACAAAGCAGCGGTTCCACTAGAAACCCAGTCAGGTATATAGCTCAACCACACTATTAAACTTCAAAAATAACATAGTAGCCAACAAAGTAAATTAAACAAAAGAAAGCAAACACATTTTTTTTGTGTGTGTGTGACAGTCTCACTTTGTTGCCCTGGGTAGAGTGCCATGGTGTCACAGCTCACAGCAACCTCAAACTCTTCGGCTCAAACGATTACCTTGCCTCAGTCTCCCAAGTAGCTGGGACTACAGGTACCTGCCACAATGCCTTGCTATTTTTAGAGATGGGATCTCAACTCTTCCTCAGGCTGGTCTCGAACTCGTGAGCTCAAGTCATCCACTTATGCTGGCCTCCCAGAATGCTAGGATTACATAGCCACAGCTATGAGCCACAGCTCCCAACCTGCAAAAGGATTTTTAAAAACCAGGTAGCATAACACTGTCTTGTGGTCTTAGCATGTTCACAGCTCTCTGCTGCCCTGTTTACACGCTGAAGGAGAAGAGGGGTGCACAGACATGCACCTGCTTTCCCCAGCCCAGAAGCCAAGGCTCAGAAGGAAATTCCACGATGGTTCTTCCCAGGCTTATTACCTTGACCGTGCCCAGGTGGAGGTCCACAATAGCTCCAGATCAGGGGAGAGCCACACCACTGTGAGGCATGACCCAAAGGCTTTAGAAAACGTGGCAGGAGCCAGACCCCTTAAGTTTGAACATTTTCACCAAGCACAGGCCACCAGTAAAATTAGGTTTAATCCCCTGTTCCCTTTATGGGTGAGATGTGTACCACTGGCCCATAAGGCCTCCATAACAGGGCTTCAGGGTTGGATGCACCCAACATTGTTTCCCAACATTCCTCTGCTCCAGCCAGACTGGCTTCAAACCGTAAACCCCACGGAACTGCTCTCACTTGGCAAGGCCTATTCTCCCTTCTGCCTGCCGCAACTCAAACAGCCCCATGGAGCCTCTGCCCTAATGACTTCACACTCACCATTTTCCTTTCTCCTTCAACTCATACAATAAAGCTGTACATTTCTACTGGGTCCAAAACAATGTCTGCTATAATGACAAGATATGATAGTCTAAATTCCAGCACTGTTGACATTTACTAAGCACTCATTAAGTTCCAGGTGATGGGTCCAATTGCTTCGCATGTGTTAAGTCATTTTTAATCTTTCCCCAAACCTAGATCCTACTATTATGTATATTTTACAGAGGAAGATACATAAAATGGGTGAGATAAACTGACTTGCCCAAGGTCACACAATTAGAACGATGACACCAAGGCTCAAATTCAGGTCATGTAGGTCAAACATCCCCCCAGAATGTTACACTGCATTAGTAACTAGCAATGGTCTGAATGGAACCCAGCCTAACCTACCCCAGAACAGACCATGGGCTTTTATTACTCCACACTCCGCAACACTATTCCCCTTCCTCTGGAGGGCCCTTAAGCCTTTTCAAACTCCTCCACATCCATCAAGACCCAATTCCAATGTTAATTCTTCTGTGAAACCACATTCATCAGGCAGAATTAGCAGAATGTTTATTGTAGCTCAATTCACAATCGCCAAGACATGGAATCAACCCAAGGGCCCACGATCCATGAATGGATAATAAACTGTGGTATATATATGCCATGGAATACTATTCAGCCACAAAAAGATAGAGACTTTACATCTTTTGTATTAACCTGGATGGAGATGAAGCACATTCTTCTTAGTAAAGTATTAAAAGAATGGAAAAGCAAGTATCCAACGTATTAGTATTTCAATACTAATATGAAACCAATAGATAAACAATTACATGCTCACATGTGAGAAAACCACAGTTAAATTCAGGAAAGGGGGTAACAGGGGAAAAGGAAATGGGTGGGGGAGGGGGAGGAGGAAGGGAGACTGGTGTGCCACTAATGGGCACAATGTAGGGTCTACAGTCCACCCCCTGGGTGAAGGGCTCAACTACAAGTTGAACTTTACCTAACAAACACAAAGAATGTAACCTAATCATTTGTACCCTCATATGAATCTGAAATTAAAAAAAAAATTGAGAATTAAAAAATGCTAAAAAATACAAAGATGAAAATAAAAATATCTTCCTGCTGTTACCAGAAACTCAGTCTTTACATTTGGTACATATGAGCCCATACCACAACTTGCTTTTTGCACCTACAACAATTATCATAAATATTTTCCCATGTCATTCAACATTCAACAGCCTAAATTCTAATGATTGCCCAATATTCCAATGCACGATTGTTATGTAATTGACTATGACCTTCAACATCTGATCTGTCCAAAGATTAACATAGTCAACTCGGCAGAAATCTTCCACGATGGGTACCTAGGCCCAGATGTTTGGAACACTGGCAAAGTATAGGTCCCATGACTCCACCCCAGCTTCCCACAGTGCTTGGACAAGATGTAAAGATGGATTTATTGATGGACCTCCCCTGGCCAATGGCCCAGTCACCTTTGTCATTGCTAATAGTTTCTGTCTTGCCTTTTAAGTTCCAGGAGAACAGAGTGCTAATCAGCTTAACTCACTGTATAGAGGATTACATTGTGAAATTGTTTAAAGACTAGCAAAAAAAAAACCAACCAGACCCAGAAATAGAAATTATATTTGGCTCGGCGCCTGTAGCTCCGTGGCTAGGGTGCCAGCCACATACACCAGACCTGGCGGGTACAAACCCAGCCTGGGCCTGCCAAAAACGACAACTACGACAAAAAAATAGCTGGGTGTTGTAGCAAGCACCTATAGTCCCAGCTACTTGGGAGGCTGAAGCAAGAGAATTGCTAAAGCCCAAAAGTTTGAGGTTGCTGTGAGCTGTGACACCATGGCACTCTACCGAGGGTGACTTAGGGAGGGAGGGAGGGAGGGAGGGAGGAAGGAAAGATTTAACTGTTCTTGCAGGCACAGAGCTAAGTTGGTACACCACCATAAGTTTCCGTGTTAAACTAATTAGCCAGCATTCCAACATTAACGATAGTAACAATAATAAGTAATACAGCAGACCCTCTGTGAGTTGACCACCCAAGAGGCTGTAACAAACTGGTCAACACGCGGAGGTGAGCAACATAAGGAATGAGGCCTGTGGTGCTGACACGCACATGTGGTGCACGTCTGGTCTATAAAATTAGGTCAACCTAAGGAGATGGTCAATGTAGGGAGGTGGTTGACAATAGGGGTTCTACTGTGTTTTATAAAGCTTTAATGGCCTTTTAATATTCACTACTTCATTTGCTCTTCAAAAATGCATATTATTAGCGATGAGAAACCAAAGCCCGGTAAGCCTGATGGGTTTGCCCCGTGTAGGGAGGAAGGGGAGCTGCTGAAGGGCGTCCATGCCCCAGTGCTGCGCTCACTGCATGGTGCCAAGCTGTCGCTCCGGGTCCCATTCCCACATGGAACGACGAACCACCCAGGACGAGGGAGTCTCTAACACATGGAAGATGATCGCAGAGGTCTATAGGATGCAGTATTCGGAGTCCTCAGGGGTGGTGTGTTTGACCTTCCAGAAAAGGCTGTCCCGTTTATTCTACAAAGTGTGCTGACGGGACGTTGGCACCCTTTGTTCTCAGTGGAGTAGGGTACGTGCCCACTCTCACTGGGCACGCTCCCCCAGGTCCTGGCATAGGGCTGAGCCAAGAACAGCTTTGCTTGTCACCACATCACGGTGACTCCTGTGGAAAGGAACAGTGCGGAACACAAGCAGTTCAGAGATGTGGCCAGTGCCCTGCAGCTGGACGGGTCCAGAGCCAGCACCACAGAAAGACGGTGAGGAGGGCAACAGTTGGCATCAAGGGCCTTCTGTACTGGACCTGCCCTTAGGGGATCAGGAGGTGGCCACGCCTTCTATGGGCTTCAGCTGTCTCATTTGCTGAATGAAGAACTTGGCCAGATGACATTGAAAAGGCTCTTTTCTGTGGGTCTATGGAATGGGAAACGGCAGCCATTTGGGGGACTTCTACAAAACTGCTGACTTCTGCATCAGGGCTCCTGGGTGGCTGGGGGTCGGCCCTGTTGCTCGGTGAAGGAGCATTTACTCTGTCTTTAAATCTTGGGTCTCGTCAAGTGCAACACTGTAATATTCACCTTTTGAATCTTTGAAGTGAGACGACAACCACGTCCTGGAGATGCAAAGCTACAGCGAGGCTTTAAGGGGAGACAGCAGGGCCCGGGACGGCCTCGAGTCCATCCAGAGCGCTCTCTGCAGGGACGATTGGAGGACCAGATCCAGGTCTCAAACCCCCCGGTCCTCTCACAACCTTTGGACCTTTTGTAAAATACAGATCCCTGGACTCCACTCCCAGAAATTCTGATCTGGTCTGCCTGGATGGGGTGCAGGAGTCTGTATTCAGGGAACCACCACTTCCCGGGGGATTGCCACAAGCCTCTGTGAGAACTTCTCAATAAGCTGACTTTTAAAGGCCACTGTCAACCTAAAATATTTGTTGGTTTGACTACTGTGGTGAGTTCCACGTCAGAAGATTTGGAAAATCCCCATGCCATCCCCTAGATCAAATGATGCAAACCCTCTGGGGATGGCCCAGGTTCTTACTGTCAAAACTCTCCCGGTGACCCCAGCTGGGCCTAGGGACAATCAGCCTGCAGCATCTCGGGAAGAGCAGGGATCCAGTGGCCAAGAGCCCTCATCCCAACTCCGCTGCATCATTCACCTTGTACAAGTCACTGCCCCTTAGAGCCTCAGTTCCCTCACAGAAAGGGCCTAACGCGATCTCCTGTGCCCAGTGGTGGTGGAGATTAGGATGGCACTGGCCCTGTGCAAATGTGTCACTTCCTCTGAATCACACCACACAAATGTGCTTTTCATATCAATGTTTTTGTTATAAACAGAAACTCTGGATGACAAGATAAGGGACAGAAATCCAGATCTGTCATGTTATTTATGGGTGGTTAGAAGAAATACAGGAATGTTAGTTGCCGAGTGCTTCCTAGCTTCATGTGGGGGGACCAAGAAATGTCTGGTCCCCAAATCCCATCACGGACCTGGCCCCCCTGCACTGGCTTTGAAGATGGTACAAACAGGAAAGTGGGATGATGCGGTGAGGACAGGCACCCTCGGTCATGAGCACATCCTTTTAGTTTGCTAAGGCTGCTGTCGCAAGGTACCCCAGACTGGGTGACTTACAGCTCTGGAGGCTGGAAGTTTAAGATCAAGATGTGGGCAGCGTTGGCTCCTTCCAAAGGCTGCATGGGAGAGTCTGTTCCGTGCCCTCCCTCAGTTCCCTGGGGTTTGCTGCTAACCCTTGGTGACCCTCATGGTGGATGCATCACCCGCTCTCGGCCTTCACCCTCACACGGTGTTCTTCCTGGGGGGATGTCTATGTGCAAATGCCCCCTTTTTATAAGGACGCCTGTTGTGCTGGATTAGACATCAACTTAATTAGCTCTATAAAGTCCTCATCTGCAAATAAGGCCACATGGAATGCTGGGGATTAGGTCTACAATACTGAAATACCCATCTTAGGGGACATAATTCAACCCATTACCCCATCCCAAACCTGAAGACCTGAGCCCACACCAGGGGTCCTCCTCATGCCCTAAGTCCCCGGCTGCCAGATACCTGCCAGGGTCCAGGGTGTGGTTAGAACGTCCCATAAACCATCCAAAGAGGTCCTTTGGAGACTGTATAGAACTCACCTTATTTCCTTTTGGAATTCCTCCACGTCCCTCCCCTTTTCCCTCTAGCCAATATACCACTGGTTAAGCATGATTTCTCCAACACTTGATAAGGAGTTATTAATACTAACTCAGAGTTGCATCCAAGCAACTCAGCTCTTGGTCAGACCCTGATAAGGGCTGTCTGCAGCTCAGCTCTGGCTCGCTATCTCCTAGTGTGGCCCTGGCCCTCAGCCCCCAGCCTTGGCAGACCTCAAAGCCCTAGGTTAGGAACACGGTTCAGCCCAGCAGGTGTATCAGGGTGGGATCTCTCTAGAACACCACGTGGGAAGCAAAGAGAAAAGTGACTCCAACATTTATTCAACAATTTCTGCTGCTTCTCCTGCTCTCACACTTTGGGTTTAGTTTTCCTAACCCAAAGTACTCTTCCTTATAAAACAGGAAATAGAATTTTTAAACAGCTAAATAAGTGAAAGGATGCTGTTTCTCTTAGAAACTGTTACATAGACTTAGCAATAGCTCATGAATAAATAGTCTCATGGATTCTTCACTGAGTATATTTATTTACAGACTTCTGCTTGGGGTCCCAACAGCCACACAGATGCTGAGCAGAGAGAGAAAACAAACAAATCAGACACCTGAAGACAAAACGTAACTACCCTCCACGCAGATGTGGCCCACGTGATGAGAACAAGGGATGAATGCAATTATCTGGATTGCAGCTACGGCGGACGAAAGCCCTCATGGGAACGCAGCAGGAAGGATGGAATAGGAAGTGTCCAAATTAATTGCGACCAGAGTCTTTTGTTAGGTGATCCAAGGCCAAGAATGCCTTTCTATGATTCAAGTTTATATTTCTTCTGAAGTTTGGTGAGTGTCCCTTTGCTGAGGAGGACATTCAAACTGTGGACAGTCCCTATTTAAATAAAAAATGCCAACCCAATGATGTTTCCCCTAAGACTGGGCCTTGCAGACCTGGCCTCTATAGAAAACGCAGTGAAGACCTCTTTCTCAGACTTAATTGCCAAGGGCTCACTTTGGTCATGTCAGACCCATAAAAATAATTGTGATAAAGAGCTACGATGGAGTGAATGTTTATTCCATGCACTGAAGGAAGATGCTTCAGGTTCAGGAAAACCTGAGGCCCCTCGAGTTCAGCATCTTAGCCAAGGTCACACCCGCATGGCAGGAGTCAGGTTTCCATGTTTTCCTTTGACTCTGGACCCAAGCTCTTGAACACATCCTTCTCAACAGTGGGTCCAAACAACTGGCTGAAGTAGAACAGCCAACGAACTCATGCGGGCAGGTCAGCCAGGGGGCCTTGAAGCCAGAGGCCAAGTATATGCACTGTCCAGACTCAGTTTTCACTCAGCAGCAATGGGCAGACACAGCCTAGGGAGCTCCACCAGGTTGAGAGGTGTGGGGCCGGAGGGCTCCTTCACGAAAGGAGGGCTATGTGCTCACGAAAATGCCAGAGATGGAAAACCCACATGCAACCAGCCACGTGGTTAGCTTTGCTGAATCTGCCACGTGGGAGACACACTGGGGTAGGCAGGCCCGGCTAGTGTCCTCTCCCGTCAGAGACTCCTCCACTGGCCAAAGTCAGGGGGAGAATGACAGGGCAGGCAGATCCTGGGTCAGCCATGTGGAATCTCCTAATATAAAAATCTTTATTTCATAACTTCTGTCTATTAAAAGGTATATATTCATTCTCTTTTATAAAGCTGAAGAAAGCTATGGCTGAAAATATCCGAAGACTTAAATTTAACATTTCATATGGTTAAAAGGTGACTCTGATGTCTCCATTTATTTTCTACCATCTTGGTGAAGGAACCAATGTTGCAGACAATGACGACATTCTTCCCAGTTCTTCATTCACCCCTGTATCCATACCATACCCTTTGCGATTGAATTTTTCTGCTTCTCCCCTCATTTGGTGGCACTACTCCTTGAATTCGTGCTGTCCTTATGATTCAATCTGGCCAAAAGAATTGGTGGAAGTGCTGCAGTGCTGTTCCCCAGCCTGGCCCTCAAGAGGCCTCAAGCACTACCATACCCTGCCACTGCTCTCCGTGAACAAGTTCGGTCAGCTGCTAGGCGATGAGAGACAAGCCCCAGCCAAAAGCCAGCCAACCTCGAGACATGGGGACCTTTGTCCACCCAGCCCCCAGCTGTCCACCAGATGATCACAGATGCAAGAAAAAACTCAGAAAAGACCGACTGAGCCTAGTTGAGAGCAGCTGACTCATGCACTCACAAGTCATAGCCAATGCTTAGTGTTTGAAGCAACCATGTTGTAGGGTGGTTCATTACACAACTGTAGCTAACTGATACAATAGGTTGGCCAGTGCATGAATGGAGACTCTCTCCCCAAGATGCTCACAGGGCAATACGAGCTTGTTCTGAACAAGGACCCATCCTCCTACTCCACCACCTTATTTAGTAAATCTCGCTGCTTCAGGAAGAACTTCCATTTATGGACTTTTGATATGTGCAAGGCACCATGCAGTACACGTTTTATTTTTATTTAATCCTCACAGCAACATTATCTCAATAGCCACATACAAGGACTGAGATTTGATATTCTCTTATGAAAGATGAAGAAAAATAGACTCTTTAAGAGGCTGACTAGGCAAAGGTCACATAGTAAGTGGCCTATCCAGGACACAGACCCAAGGCCAAGTTACCCCAAGTTCTGTGCTGAAGAAGTTCTGGCTCTGTAGTTAATTCATCATGATGTTCTGGGGCTAAAACGTTGCCACTGTGGCCACAGAGCAAGTTCACATACATTTTATAGATAGGAAGTTTCATGAGCAATAAGCCCCACCAGTATCACCCGGGCCAGGAGGGCAAGCACAGGCTAATCTAACTCTGCTCCCCGTGCCAAAAGAAAGGAGAGCTCTTCTCCCTGCGCAAAAGTCAAAAGAAGAGTCCAGGGCAGGAGTCAGCACACTTTTTCAATAAAGGGCCAGATAACAAATATTTTAGGCTTAGGAGGCCACAGTTCTGGATGTGCTGTTCTTTCACAAAAGCAGCCACAGACAACCCATCAAGGAATGGGTGCAGCTGTATCCAATAAAATTGTATTTACAAAAACAGGCATAGTTTCCCAAGCCCTGGCCTAGAGGGATAGAGCCAGGGAAGGGGAAATATATTGTAATATCAGTACCCTCATACTCCAGAGCTAAGAAACAACGGCAGTCTATTAAAAATTTCTTACTTACAACTGATGATATCTGAATCACCCACTCTTTTCTGCGAAGTACAACAGAAATAGCTAATTCTTTTCCTTACTGAACATACTTGTCTTGCAAGATATGCCATGAGTGCTGTGTTAAGAAAGACCCAGAGTCTATAGTATAGCTCCACGAGAATGAGTACTGTGATTGATTAGCAATGTCTGCCTGAGGCTAGGGAAGGGAGAAAGAGGGCGTAAGTGAAACATCTCTCACAGTTGTCCCTTATGCTCTGTGTCATCACTACCCATTTTCAACAAGAATTAATTGATAATTCAACTAAAAATGAACTGTTGATAATTCAGGCTGCTTTCAAAAACAGGTGTGAATACATTCCAAATGCCTTAACCCAGGGATCTGATTGACGCCTTCAGTTGAATCTTTTCAAAGGTAAGGAGCTGCCTGAACCACAACCACCTTCAGCTGCGGGTGTCAAATCAAATGAGTAATTCCAGTAGCCTCCCTGCAAAAGTATTTACCTGAACAGCCTTTACCAAATCAAGCACTTGGACAGTCTCACAGCACAAATAGCTTGTCATTAGGTCCCAGTTCTTACTCTTTGAGTGCAGGGCTAGGACACAGGGACCTCCCTGCAGTGGTCACTGGAAAACTTGTTGAATTTCATTAATTAGTGATAATCTTTGGCTAAGCCCACAAAGTCCTACCTCTAAGCTAAGAGAACCTAAAAACCTATCCAGCTACAGTGCTCAAGACTGAAGATTCAGGGGCAGAGAAAAATACATCCCTAGAAACCACTCACTTCACTCGAGTCCTCATCATGGCTAACTTTCGGGCTTTGAGACTTTGAGGGGTTTGTTTTCTAATTTGTTTTGTTTTGTTTCGTTCTTTGAGACAGAGTCTCACTTTGTCACCGTTGGTAGAGTGTCGTGACGTCATAGCTCACAGCAACCTCACACCCTTGGGTACAAGCGATTCTCTTGCCTCAGCCTCCCCAATAGCTGGGCCCTGCATGATCCGTGGTGGCAGCCACTCAACATCTGTCCCCATTAAAATTAAAGTTAACAGGTCAGGCGTGGTGTCTCATATCTGTAGTCCTAGCACTCTGGGAGGCCGAGGCGGGTGTATCACCTGAGCTTAGGAGTTCAGGACCAGTCAGAGCAAGAGTGAGATTCTGTCTCTACTAAAAACAGAAAACCTAGCCAGGCGTTGTGGTGGACATCTATAGTCCCAGCTACTCAGGAGGCTGGGGCAAGAGGATCACTTGAACCCAGGAGTCTGAGATTGCTGCAAGCTATGACTCCATGGCACTCCGACCCAGGATGACATGAAATTTTATTTAATATTTATTTATTTAAAGTTACCATGAGATATAATCAAACATTCAATCCTATTTCAAGTTCTGTCAGTCCCAATTCAAGCTGTATCACTACACAGCACAGAGCACCTGTCTAACACACAGGAAGTTCTGCTGGCTGGCACTGATTCAAACTAACATAGCAGGTGCTGCCACGCCAGCACTCTGTGCGTGTCTCCCAGGCACTCTGCAGCCATTCCAGGAGAAGCCTTTTGCCCTCAGCATTCTCTCTGCCAGAATGCTTGCTTTCTGGCTTGCCCACGTGCAGGACAGAACAGGTCAGCCAACAAGTATCCCTGGAAGCAGTGCTCAGCAAATGCCAAATGGGAATCAGTGGGTGAGTGCCCCGGCGTCCATGCTCCCCGGCCTGAGAAACTCTGAGGCTGGTCTGGAGAGGACCCCAGAGGTGCCCATCAGCTGGAGTCCTGGCTGCCCACAGAGATCATCCACCTGCTGACAAGCCCTTCACTGGGCTGTCTAGAGTTGGCTCCTGGAGGAGTCCGACCAAGACAGTGACCAGCATCAGCAGTTTGTAAAACCTAAGACAGTCACCCTTTTCTTGGCACTGACTCTCAGTGTGTGCAAACTAGCGAATTTCACTGGTGTGAAAGATGATCCCTGATAGAATCAGAATATGAGATCTCAGAGAAAAAGGTCTGTTGCTTTCCTTTACCGAGTTTTTAAATTTATTTCATTACTCTCTTGATACGCTTTATATACTTTTATATGCTTTATAGGCCTCTTTCAGTTTTATTTTACAGTGTTGATATTTTTCAGCTTGATTATTCACTTAACCACCAAACCTACTTTTGAATCATTCTGACTGTTTTCAAAAATCAAACCATTGTCCAAAGACAACATTTGGCCCATGGAGAATATGGAAGAGGATACGTCTCTGGCTTTCAAAGCTATTCCCACAGTTCAGCTCTCAAGACCTTTTGGCCAATAACAAATCATTAGAACAAGTGGACCATATCCATGGTGACAATGACCACCCATTCGTATGTTTTGGTTTCTATGTGATCTTTACAATTAGATTCCTTTATAATCAAACCTCTGCTTATTTCTTCTTTTGCTGTCATTTTTTCCTGAACAGCTTTATTCAGATACAATCCCCCATCACAAGATACACTCATTTAAAGTGTACAATTCCATGTTTTTTGTATATCACATCTTTCATGGTCTGTTTTCACCATACATGGCAGCACTCAATTTAATCCCACACATTATTCCCAAGAATAATGGTTCTGCCCAAGAACCTTGGTGGGTGGCTACATTCAGAAACCAAAGCCACATACGCTGGCAGACAATTTACTACCACTGAGGCTGGGCAAAAAGGTAAGCATTAATTATATTGAGGTTGCTCTTTCCCTCCCATTTTTTCAATATTACCAAGCTCAATCATCAGTTCATCTAATCAACAGGGCAGTAAAACCATCAGTTACACCACACACACACACAAAAATAGCAAGACTAGACACATCGGTAACATTTTGTTTGCTCCACAAAATGCAAATCCCCACACAAAAATGTGTTCTTAAAATTCCATCCTTCCCTAGTTCTCTGATTCTTACTGATGTCACAAATGGCTCTGATGAAACCATCCTCTCTTCTTCCCACACTACTGCCTACAATGGTCCCAACTGCCCACCCCTCCCCAGGACTCCTGCATCTGTTAGGGCCACCTAAGCCCCCAGCAGAATCTGCTTCTCAGACTCCAATTTGAGCACCCTGGTTATAGTGGGCAGGTGCTTCAGAGCAAGTAAACATTAAATCCAGCAGAGAGGTAAGAGGGGGTGCTTCATAGCCAATAAAACACCTGTAACTGTGGATGTCACAGAAAAATGTCTGCCTAGGGACACTCACTGTCCCAGTATGCACCATCTCCCCATCCGCAGGTGTGTGTGCAGGCACACACACACACACACAGCCTGAAGTTTAAAGGGTTTTACTGGAGCTGCCCACTCTTCAAAGAACAGCTACCAGCTTCAGAGGCTTTCCCGGCCCTCACATTTTCCAACAGGATGGTCCCTCTCAGAATAGTCCTCTCTTAGCCACAAGAAGCTGGCCACTATCCCCTTCAGCCTGCTCGGGAAAAACCTGGTTCATCTGACACGGGGGAGAGAAAATACAGGAAACTATTAGGGCAGCCTCCCCAAATTGTCCTGGCTCCCTCGACTTAAGATTCCAGATTCTAGGAGAGGGTGGCTGGTGGCACAGGGTGGAGGCAGAGGTGGGACTCCAGTAACAGGCAAGAAAAGCCACAGCCTTGATGTCCTTGGGAGTATTCCGTGGGGCACAACCAGTGTCCTCTTGTCACCCCTCCCTTTTTAGGGGCCCCGGGGCTCCCCCAAATGCCTGTGTGGAGCCTCACGGTGTCTCCTCCCCGTGGAACGGGGCCGCTTTGCTCAGGCTCTGGTTTCTATTTATTTTCCCCCAACTCTCAGATCTGAAAGCAGCTCAACGGCAAAAGAAAAAAAAAAAAAAAAAGTCAGTTGGAGAGAGAAGCATTTTTGTCATTCTTGGCATGTGTCAAAGTAATCTTGGAAGAAGAAATCTGGTCAATTTTTAGAGTTGTTGAAAGGAATTGAGTGACTGCACTAAAGTCATGAGATGGTGTAAAAGAAATTAGAGAAGAGATGGAGAGCTTGAATCCTCTTCGATGTTAACACCCGTGGGGGGCGGGCCAGGGAGGAGAAACAAGGTGAGGGGTACTCGGGGGCTGCCCTGCCCTTGGGGAGACAGTGTCCTCAGCCCACAGCCGTGGCCCTCTGGCTTCTTTTCCTGCCCAAAGCTTCCTGCTCAAACTCCACGCAGTAACCAGAGTGATCTTTGGAAATAGGAATTCATTAATGTCACGTCCATTCATCCAGCCGTCCGTTGGCTCCCTCTCCTACTGAGAATAAAATCCAAACCCCTTACTGGGGCTGACAAGACCTTAGGTGGTCCAGCCCCACCCCATCTTCTGATTCTTCCCCCTCTCTCCCTAAGCCCAGCTGCAGTGTCCTCCTGCATCTCTGTCCTGCCCAGGGCCTCCGCAGCAGGAGGTCCCTCTGCCTGGAACGTTCTTCCCTGGTTGGTTACAGGGTCAGGTCTCCGTGCCCGTCAACCCCCATCACCACCTACTACCTTGGTACCCTTTCGTGACACTGACCACAATTTGATGCTGCCTAGTTGTCCTTTATTCCTTAATCCTGTTATGTCTTTCTAGAACAAAAGCTTCATGAGAACAAGGGGCCATGGGAAAGGGAGCCAGACCTGAGCTGATGTCAGGAAATCCTGCAGGAATGGGCCAGTCAATCAACCAATGAAAAAGGGGGGTTTATTTTATGTATTTATTTATTTTACTTTTTTTGGTTTTTCTTTTTTTTGAGACAGGGTCTCACTCTGTTGCCCTGGTTTGAGTTCCACGACATCTTAACTCACAGCAACCTCAAACTTGGGCTCAACGATTCCTCCTGCTTCAGCCTCCTGAGTAGCTGGGACTACAGGCGCCTGTCATGATATCTGGCTAGTTTTTCTATTTTCAGTAGAGATGGGGTGTTGCTCGAACTGCTGAGTTCAGGTAATCCGCCCACCTTTGCCTCCCAGAGTGCTTTCTCCTAGAGTTTTATAGGCATGAGCCACCTGGCCCAGCCCTTAGTTTACTTTTCTTTTAAAAGTATTTTCAAACTTACAGAAACAATGCAACTATAGTCCATGGAATGCCCATTAAACCCTTACCCTGATTCATCTATTGTCAACATTCTGCCCATCTCCTTTATCATTATACTTACCCATTTATATAATTTTTTTATCTAGATCTATATAATTTTTGCCTCTCAATCCATTTATTTATCCATCTATTCTATCTATTCATCTTTCTATCACAACTATTCTGATCTCCTCATCTACCTACCTACCTAGCCATTCATCCATCTCCCTACCATCATTTTTTTTAACCTTTCTAGAGTAAGCTGCACGTATCATGACCTTTCACCCGTTAATATTTCAATGCTTATTCCCCAAGAATAAGGACATTTATTTACGTAACTGCAGCACATTTATCCATTTCAGTAAGTTTACCATCAACACAATTCTTTTATCTCATCTACTTTCGATATTCAAATTTGCCAGTTGACCCGATAAAGTCCACAGGAGCAATTTTTCCCATCCAGCACACAATCCAGTCAAGCTCTGACACTTCGCTGTGCTTTCTCCCAGCAGTTCTCAGCCTCTGTCTATCATGACCAGCTTTGTTGAAGGACACAGTCCCTTGTTTAATGGAACGTTTCCCTTGGGGGCTTTTCTGGCGCTTCCTTGTAACTGGTTTCAGGCTGTGCACTTCTGGCGAGAATACCTCTGAGGGGCAGGTACTTCCTCCCTTTGCAGGCATCACATCTGGAGAGCACCATGACCACCTGGTCCAGCTGGTGACATTAACTTTAATCGAGGTCATTCAAACATTGTCAGTATCTCCACTGTGCAGTTATTATTCTTACTCTTGCTATAATCTGTGGGGAGACACTTTTAAGACCTTGCAAATCTCCTCTTCCTCCACTAAACTTTCCCCTAGAGTTTGCATCTCCTGATAACTGCTACCTGACTGAATCCCTACTGCGATGGCTACAAAACTCCGAGTTCCCAGCCCGGCACCTCCTCCTTAGGCAGCAGCACCCAGCATTCCACTGAAAGCAAGAGCCGTCCCTCCTCCCACACTTGCTTCCATATTTATTTATTATAAGCATGCAATCGTGGATTATTATTTTTTCAAGGTTTCTACTTCATTCTCACCCTTTCATATTTTGATGCTCACGTTGTCCCAGATTTGGCCAGAGGGAGCCTCTTCATGACCGCTTCTTTGTAAATGGGGATGATTTCACGTACATTCGTGAGATCCTGGTTGCTCAAAAGGTGCCCTTTATCCCATTAAGTGGTCGCAGACCAGTGAGGGGCCAGGGACTGACACCCCCCCCCCCAGTTTGTTTTCACATCCTCTGTTGTCCTACTTAAACAAACATACAAAAATCCTTACAGTGGGATTGGTCCCAGACTGCCCTGGTTCCCATTAATCCAAAAATAAGCATTTCTCCCATTTCAAGGCTTGGGACAGTTAGGGGTCACCTGCTGGCCAAGCTCTGCAATGTACTCGATCACCTGTTCTGGGGCAAAGAAAAGCCAGCGCTGAAGAGTCTGAGCACATCGAGGCTCAGAGGCTGTAAGACCCACCTTGGCCCAGCCCTGCCCAGGGAAATCTATGGCCAAGAGACAACAGCACCCAGCTCTGCAGGCAACAGACACTTCCTTGCTAAGGCATGAGTTTGTTGCAGAAGATGAGTGTGTGATCTGGTTAGCCTAAGAATCTTGCCGCAATAAACTTGGTGTAAAATGGTCTGTGATGTGTGTTAAGGAGTCTTTTTAGTTAAAACCATGTTTAGAGACTGCGTAGGTGATTTAAACCCGGTGATTCCAGCCAGGTTACTCCCTCCTTCCCCGGCGCCCCACTGCCAGGCCTCTTCTCCGGGACCCTCCCACCTTGCTTGCTGTCTCCTCTTCTGGCTCCACACAGAGCCTGAGCTCTGTCCTTGGTCCCCTCCCTGCCTTCTCTCACTGCCCTGGGGAAATCCCCGCCGTCTCATGCCTGTAAGTACCAGCTTCTCTCTGCTTCGGAGTCCCTGCTTCTACCTCCAGCCTTGACCCCATCTTCTGAATTCTGGTTGCACACCACTCGTTACCCTCCTGCCCTTCTCTCCTCTCGCCTGGAACTCTCTGCACTTCCAGTACAGAACACCGGCTCTTCTCCCTGCAGAGCTCCCCCACCCGCCCCTCTTGCCCACTCCTGCAGCTGCTCAGGCCGAGCACCTCCGAGTTTCAGTTGCTCTCTCACCCTCAGCCTTCAGGATGTCGTCA
Source organism: Perodicticus potto (assembly GCA_963574655.1). NCBI lineage: Eukaryota > Metazoa > Chordata > Mammalia > Primates > Lorisidae > Perodicticus > Perodicticus potto. The sequence continues at coordinate 29,462 of CAUYRH010106910.1, forward strand.
TCGCCTTCAGCTGCACCCAGAACCTGAGGCTTTTCACAGCCTCCCTGATTACCACCCTGTCTCCTGAGTTGTGACCACTTTAACACTCTCCTAAGTCTTTCAATACCAACGCTGCCCCTATATTTCTTATCAACCCAATGTTCTGGAGGATCCTTTCAAAACGTAAGACATATCACGGCCTGAAGCAGAGGGAGTTCTCCCACAGTGAAAGCAGAAGGCCTCCGCTGGCCTCTGAGGCCCAAATCACCTGGTGCTTTCATCCCCCTGACCTCCCTCCCATCCCCACCACATTCCACTCCAACCTGCTGACCCACTGTGCGGTCCTGGACACACCAAGCATGCTGACCCTCAGGGCCTTGCCCTTGCTCTTTGGAGCACTCTGGAGATCACTTAAAAGTCACATTCTCAAAGACTTTGACCTTGATTTAAAATTGCAACCCACCCCAACCCCTCCACATGGGGACCCTCTCACCTTGTTCACTTTTCCCCCATTGCAGCCATCACTTTCCAGCACACTTTGTATTTACTTACTCGGTTTACTGTTTGCTATTTGTGTCCACCCACACCCTGGATGGACACTCTGCACAGGTGGGGACTTCGTCTTGTCCTCGCTCCTTGTCTTTATGTCCCAGAGCTTACATAATGAGTGACACATAGTGGGTGCCCAGTAGATATATACTGAATGAATGAACACATTCCTACACAACCTTTTGGCAAAGTGGACAAAGTAAGGAGAATACGTATTTAGACCACAAACACGTGGTGAGCCAAGAATGCAACAGACGCCCCGAGGCTGGGAGCAGACAAGTCCAAATCAGTAAGGACATCCTGAGATAAAGACCATGAGGAAATGGAATTCAACAGTCGTGGAAGCAGAACGGTCCGTCCAGAGTGAGCTCTAGGTGGAGCGAGGTGCAGAGGACTCAGCTGAAGCCAGAGGAGTCGCAATGTGTGAAGCTTCGCAGCGAGACTCCGGAACGCATCTGGGAACAGCACACAGACGTGCGCTGTCAGTTCTGGGGGACAGCTGCCCGGCTCACAAACGGTGGGTCGCATAGCCACACTGCCCCGTGTGCTCCACATGCTGGGATGTCTCCCGGGGGGACTGTTGCATGGGGAAATAGAAGAAGGTCTTTCTTTAGGAGACCCTGCACCCTGGCATTTGGGACAAAGGCAATTGGAGCTGCCTGCTGCTCTCTCCCTCCCAGACCAGCTAAGGACTAGAGCGGGTGGAGTCAGCAGTGACCTTCTGGAGGGACTTCTCCTGGCCAGGAGGAGTGGGAGAGAAGAGCGTTAGGAATTCTCCTCCTGGTATATGAAATGGGACAGAACAGAATGATCTCATACTTGGTAACTAAATATAAATAAAATATTTTAAAAATGAAATTAAATAAGAAAAATTAAGCAAACTAAATGTAGGGGACAGTAAACCTTCATAAAATGGGCAGGCCCTGTCTTTCTCCTGTTATGGTCTCTAAACACACCTACATATTGGCAAGATTTACTTTTCCCGGCTTTCTAAATAATCCATTTCTGTAAAACGAAGGAGACCAGGAGGACAAAGGGAAAACTGAAGGTGCTGGGGATTCTCCTTCTGCCCCTCCTGGTCCGTGCCCCAGGAGGCAGGACCTGGCTGCCTCGCCCTCTGGGATCCCGGTGGATTTGGCCAAGGGCAGGAGCCGAGAGGGTGAAAGGGGAGAGTGGCCGGGGTGCTCCCTCCCTGGCTGTCCCCCAGCCCACACCCCTGTCAAGCCCAGGCATCTGCAGCTCCTACTGGCACCCACCCTCCCTGCTCCCGCAGGTGTGGGCTTCCTCTACCTGCCCACATCTTGATAAACAGCCCTTCCATGAAAGTGTCACCCCACCGCTTCTGGGCATCTCCTCTACCCGTCTGAGGGAAGAATTAATGTCCCACACTCCGAGAGAAATACGGGACAAACCGCCCAATTCAGAAAATCCAAACCCGAAATGATCCAAAATCCAGAACATTATGAGCACCAACATGAAGGCGAACATGGAAAATTCCACACCTGACCTCATGTGAGGGGCTGCAGCCAAACGTCTGTCTCATGCATAAAATTATTAAAACTGTTGTATAAAGTTATCCCCTGGCTATGTGTATAATGTGTATATGAAACATAAATGACATTCATGTTTACACTTGGGCCCTAATGCCAGATATCTCATCACATATATGCAAATATTAAGAATCCAAAAACGGCTGAAATCCAAAACACTTCTGCTCATCGCCACAGCCCAGGTAGCCACCTTCTCCCCACGGAGGTAACTGTCAGGAAGGAGCTGGAGAAACCTGCCAGCTCCCCCAACCCAGCAGGCAGAGCTTCAGGCCAGGTGCTTTCTCCCTTTCTGGGGTGACCCCACTCTGACCTAAAGGCCATCTAAGGCATTTTAGGAATGCAAAAGAGTCAGCATAACAATGAGATGGTGTCAGCTCCACAATAAAATACATGAATAAAATCTCCAGCCTCCACTGACATTCAGAAGCTGTCACAACAGCAAAGCTGCATGTCTTGAAGGAGTCAGCCACCAAGGTGAAGATTGAGAGCAAAGATACCAGGTGGATTAACTCACTGAACAAAAGTCTGAGGCATTTCCCAGGGCGGCAGGTGTCACAACATTAATCCAAATCTTAGATTGTGCTAAACTCTTGGGGAAAAATAAGATAATTAACTCCCATTTCCAGCTGAATAACTGGTGTTCTGAAGGCACAGCCTAAGGACATCTCATTAATGAAGCAACAACTTGATTTGCTCTGATTATACGGATGGGTAAAGATGTCAAACCATCCTGGTGAGCAGGCAGGAGAGGTTCCAGAAAATGTGAACCCTGAGGGTTGGTCAGACCCGGGGGTCATGGGATTGTGACACCAGTTGGTGTGAACCCCGGAGAGACATTTTCTTGAAGGCAGGACATCCCACTCACCAGTGGGAATGTTCCATGGCATACGCCAAGTGGTCTGTAACACAGACCCAAAGATGTGCCTATGTGTGGCCCAATCCCACTGCACACAAGAAAAATATTAAAATCAGACCTGTTTGCAGCCTGAGCTGGACAGACCAGGAAAAGAAGCATTCTGGCAAAATTCTTCTGCTCCAGTGGGGGGGAAAGAGCCATCAAAATCTGCCCTTTAATACCCATTTGTAACTTACCATCCACCACAATGCACAGCCAGAAGATTTAAAATGAATGAAATAAGAGGAATCATTTAACGCCTTAGGAAGAGCATTTTTCTTTCCGAAGTGTTCCCAGGCCAGATGGTGATGGTCACCAAACATGTTCCATAACCGTGCCCATTGTTTTCTGAGCTCCCATCCTGCGCTGAATCCTTGTACGGTGAGATCTCCGTGCAGTCTCATTGACCTCCCAACACCCTTGCAAGGCAGGTATTATTCTCGTCTCAAACTAGAAAGAAAATACTCTTAACTTAGTAGAGTTTTTTGAAATGCTAACAATGGTACTGATGATAATAACATTAAATGATTTGCAGAAAAAAAAATCTTAAAACCAAGCAGTGGAAAGGAACAATTTTCCAACTAAAGCTAATTTTTCTTCCAGCCTGGAAAATAAGGCAGCAGCTTTTAGCTTCCCTCATGGGTAAGTCCAGCACCTCTCTGATGAAAGGCTCCATAAAATGTCTAAATGGCAGCAAAAGACGCCTCTGAGTCTGAAGGTCCCATACTAACCTCCTGGCGAACCCACCGGAGGGAGTCACAGTGGGTGAAAGCTGACAGCGCTGTCTTTGGACATCTGGTGACCGTAGTGATGCTCAGGGATGAAGTCTATAGCACTTTTTCTAGGATGAGTTTGTGAACTTAATTGTCAGACCTCTTAGGACAACAGCTCTGATGGCTCCAGAAAATTCTTCCAAAAAGTAGAAGGACTGACCAGGCACGGACACAGTGCACAGCTCCCCACGGGGAGTTCTTCCAAAGTGACCATAGTGACTTTCAGCAGTGAGGTGTGTAGCACTTTTTCTAGGATGAGATTATTCGCTTAATTGTCTGACCCTGTAGATGGTTGTCTGAATATGCAAGGTGTAGTCCTATCAGCTCCATGGGCCCCCCTCCATTGGTTATTGAAGCACCCTTATATCTAAGAATACCGTAAATATAAAAGAAAAGATCAGCTTTGCCAGAAACAAGCTTAGATGAAACCTCTGGGTGCTAGGAGAAGTCTGGAACATTTTTGGGCTGGGCCATCCAAAAACCTTTATGTGGCCCAGACGTGCTTCCACTCTAATACTCAGCACAGGGACAGTTAAACTTTGCTCCCGGTCATTCTGCTTATAAAGCTCTCCCCCCAATCCTCTAAGAGCCTGGGGAATAAAGAAGATTATACTCCTCCTCTCAGGAATATGTGTTCCTCCAGAAGGGGTTCCTTTCTGCCCCTCGGTTTCTGTGTCTCACATCTTTTTGTCGGCTCTAGTTGACAAGGAGAGTTAATCCTGACAAGCCCAGAGAAGGACTGAGCCACAGACTCGGACTTGGCCGTGTTCCAGGATGTGATGGCTGCAGGGCCCAGGTCTGGCATACAGGTGGCCTCTCCTGTGTGAGCTGAGTGGACGCAAAGGAGAGCTATATTTTAAGACCAATACTCAATCATCACAAGGAACACTGCTGCACTCTACCATGGAATATTACTCAGCCATCAAAAACAATGGAGACTTTGCAGCGTTAGTGTACTAACTGGATGGAGGTGGAATACATTATTCTTAGTGAAACATCACAGGAATGGAGAAGCATGAATCCCATGTATTCAGCCTTGATTTGAAGACAATTAGTGACAATTAATGACACAGTGGGGCATGGAGGAAGGACAGAGCAGACAGAGAGAGAAGGAGGGAGGGGGTGAGGGAAAGAAAAAAAAAAAAAAAAAAGGAAAGAAAATAGTGACTAATTCTACCATAAATTGGATTCAATTTTGACCAAAGTACATTACTTAAACATTAATTTTTAATTCAACTTGTTGATATGTTGTTTGGGATATTGCATCCTCACTTATAAGTGAAATATGCTTGTAATTTTCCTTTATAACAATGTATTTTCTCCAATTTCAATATCAGGTGTATCCAGATATTGGAAGTGAACATAAGTCTTTGTTCCTAGATCAGGCTGAAGTATTCAGAGCCAAAGGGTCATGATGTCTTTCTGCAACTTACTTTCTAATGATTCCACACAAAAAAATAAAGCTCAAGTAATCACATATACAGTAGATCCTCCATAGTTGACGACTTCCTCAAGTTGGCCTAATTTTCACAGATCATACATGCAACACGTGTACGAATCAGCACCGCAGGCCTGGTTCCTTCTGGTGACTGGTGTGTAGCCATCCCTGGGGCCGCGACTTACAGAGGCTTGACTATAATACACTCACACACAGTCCGTGTGTTCTGCGTCCATGACATAGAAGGCTGACCGTACATACACCCTATACACA